>PISX010027273.1:0-23167 GCA_004024625.1 Mellivora capensis | reverse complement strand
AGATCTCCTACTATCAATGTATTCATATCAATATGACTCTTTATCTTGATTAATAGTTTTCTTATGTAATTGGCTGCTCCCATATTGGGGGCATAGATATTAACAATTGTTAGATCATCTTGGTGGATAGACCCTTTAAAAATGATGTAGTGTCCTTCTGTATCTCTGACTACAGTCTTTAGTTTAAAATCTAATTTATCTGATATGAGAATCGCTACCCCGGCCTTCTTTTGAGGCCCGATGGCATGAAAGATGTTTCTCCATCCCTTCACTTTCAATCTGGGTGTATCCTTAGGTTCAAAATGGGTCTCCTGTAGACAACATATGGATGGGTCCTGTCGTTTTATCCAATCTGCAACCCTGTGTCGTTTTATGGGCGCATTTAGGCCATTCACATTGAGAGTGATTATCAATAGATACGTTTTTATTGACATTGTGCTACCTTTGGAGTCTTTCTTTCTGTAGATTGTCTCTATATTTCTGTACAATGATATTCTTGGGGTTTTTCCTCTTTTATAGAACCCCCCTTAATATTTCCTATAATGTAGGCTTTTAAAAAAATATAAATATATAATATATATAAATAATATATATAATAAAAATATATAAAATATATAATATATAAATATTATATAATATATAAATATATAAATAATATATAAAAATATATTATATATATAAATAAATAAAATCTTTTAAAAAAAGATTTTATTTATATATTAGAGAGAGAGCATGAGTGTGGGGGGAGGGGCAGAGGGAGAGGGAGAAGCAGGCTCCCCACTGATCAGGGAGCCCGATGCTGGCTGATCTCAGGACCCTGGGATCATGACCTGAGCTGAAGGCAGAGGCTTTAACCCACTGAGCCACCCAGGTGTCCCTATTTTATATTTTTTAAAGATATTTTTATTTATTAATTTGTCAGAGAGACAGAGATGAGAGAGGGAACACAATCAGGGAGAGTGGGAAAGGGAGAAGGAGGCATCCCACGGAGGAGGGAGCCCAATGCAGGGCTAGATCCCAGGACCCTGGGACCATGACCTGAGCCTAATGCAACCACCTAAGGACTGAGCCACCCAGGCACCCCTGAACTTCATTTTTTAGTGCAGTTTCGGGTTCACACACAACTCAGCAGCAAGTACAGGGAGTTCCTCTGTGCCTCCTGCCTCCACTCAGACACAACCTCCCCCACTATCAGCATACCCCACCAGGTGGTACATTTGTTACCACCGAAGAACCCACACCGACACATCATTATCTCCCCAAGTCCACAGTGAATATTAGGGTTCACCCTCCTGTTGTACTTGGAGTTTGGATAAATGTATCAGGACATGTACCCATTACTATAGTATCATGCAGAGGGTTTTCACAGCCCCAAACATCCTCTGTGCTCTGCCTGTTCTCTCCTCCCCTCCAACCCATGGCCGCCACTCCTCTCACTGCTGTCCCCCCCATTTTGCCTTTTCCGGAACGTGATGTCGGTGGACTCCTTATAATACGTTGTTGTTAAACCTTACTTACTGTATTTCTATGTCAAAGGATATTTTTAATTTTTAATTTCTTTTAATTGAAGCAAAGTTGACCTGCAGCATTAGAGCAGTCTCAGGTGTACAACTTAGTGATTCAACATTTAGATGTTAGGAAATGGTCACCACCGTGAAGTCCGATTACCGTCTGTTACCATACAAAGTTATTACAATATTATTGGCTCTATTCCCTGTTCGCTACTTTATATCCCCCTGACCTATTTATTTCACAGCTGGCAGTCTGTACCTTTTAACCCCCTTCACCCACCTCACCCACCCCCTCACCCCCTCCCTTCTAGCAACCACCAGTTTGTTCTCCGTATCTATGAGTCTGTTTCTGATTCGCTTCGTTTGTTCACTTGTGGGGTTTTTTTTAGATTCGACAAGTGAAATCATACGGTATTTGTCTTTCTCTGTTTGACTTATTTCACTTAGCATAACGCCTTCTAGGTTGGTGAAAAGGATACATTTAAAAGGGCAGGGGGAGAAAATGGCCCCTTTCCACGGCTGGAAGATCACTAGCTCATTCTGATGACGGCGTTCTCAACCTTGGCACGACTGACATTCTGAACAAGATGAGGGGGCTGCCCTGCGTATTGTAGGTTGTTTAGTACCATCGCTGGCCTCTACCTCCCAGATGCTGGTAGGACACCCTCCTTAAGCTGTAACAATCAAAACGACAAAGACTGTTGCCTAATGTCCCCTGATGGGAAAAAAAAAAATCATCCTGATTCAAAACCACTGGTGTAAAGGGAAACCCAGACTTCGCCAGAAAATCTCAAAAGATTTTCCATCCGGTCATTTACCTCTTGTAAGCATGGGGTCACCTGAAATGTTTGGTAGGGAGAAGACAGACTAGGTACGGAGAAGACCCAGGAGTTCCTGAAGAAACATGCCAAGAACATCGGCTTTTCATCTCACAAAACAAACTGCGTTAGCCTTCGGCTGGGACAGGACATGGTCAGGTCACAAAGTCAAAGGAGAAAAGAAGAGGTTGTGTTCCCCTGCAGTCTGTTACAGGAGAATATTCAAACCTTCATTTTGGGGTTATCTATCTACATATCTTCTTCATGGATCTCCAAACCCATTTGGTTCTGTGCAAGTGTTCTCTTAACTGTTTCTGGGGGGAAATACTTGCTCTCTTTGAGAATTAAAAGCTAATACTTGCTGTAACCATTTCCGACTGTAAAATCAATCAGATAAAAAGGGACCTACTAGAAATCTGGAGTGAGATATGTCTGGTTTAATGAACTGCTTGAGGGAGTGGGACCATATAACCAAAGCTGGACAAACTTCCCAAAAAGTATATGGGGAAAAGAAGACCCTTCACTCATCAAAAAGACACACATACTTTTTTTTTTTAAGTGTCACGCCCTTTCTCTTAAGATAAAGTCCCAAGTCCTTAATCATGGACGTGGTCTACTAGCCCTGTATGACTTGATGCCTGCTGGCCTCACCAGCCCCCTTCCACATCCCTCCTCACCCCACCCTCACTGTTCAGTCAGATTGGACTTCTGCTACCTCACGGCTTTGCACTTGCTGTTCCCACCACCAGGAACACACTTTTCTCCTCTCTTTTCCCCTTTCTTATTGTCTTGAAAACACCTACAGCTTCTTGAGATTTCAGTTTAAATGATTCCCTATCCCCACTGTCTAGGCAGATCTGTTATAGTCTGATAACACCTTGCTGTCCCTTGTCACAGCACTTTGTGTCCTTGCAATTAACCAATCAGTAGCGATGACTTAGTATTTGTCTCTTTCACTGAACTTGAGTATCTGTGTCTTCACCCACCCACCGTAGTGTCCTCCCCGTGCCTAACAGCACCTGCCATGTTGTAGATGCCCAGGAAGCATCCATCAAATGATGCGCGAGGTACCACTTCACAGCTGCTAAGATGGTGGTAATGAAAATAAACATGGGCAGGGGTGGATAACAGGGGCTGGAAAGGATTTGGAGAAATCAGAAACCTCATTCCTATTTGGGTTCCAGTTTCAATTTGGGCTAAAAATGTTACAAAGGTTATTTCCTTATTAACTTGTGTCTGTCCAGCTTCTGACTCAAGAATCATAATTTTTCTGAATTTCGGAGAACTCTGTTGGTGAGCATCCAACTCTTGGTTTCAGCTCAGGGTGGTGAAATCACGCTCCACATTGGGTTCTGCGCTCAGTGTGGAGTCTGCTTGTCCCTCTCCCTCTGTTCGTGCCCCTGCTTGTGCTCGCTCTCTCAAATAAATAAATAAATAAATAAATAAAATCTTAAAAAGATCATTTTTCTTAATTTCCTTTCTTTCACCTTTTCCCAGGAACCTTCCTTCAGACCAAGGGCTGTGTCCCTGGCTCAGCTCTTTAAAATATTTTTTTCAGTTCATGTTTCCTATCCCAGTTTCTGTTTTCTCATTGCAATGGAAGCCATAGTAGTTCACCAGGTGGAGGGCTTATGTCACCACTTCCTATCAAGCAGTATTTAGGGTGTTTCTGACTTTCTGATATTGTGGGGGAAATGCCACCAGAGGGACACTTGGCTGATTCAGTCGGGGATCATGCAACTCTTGATCTCAGGGTTGCGACTTCAAGCCCCACGTTGGGTGTAGAGATTACTTAAAAATAAAATATTTTTTAAAAATGTCACAATAAAGATCCCCAAACATAAGTGTTTCTATATATCTGATGGTTTTCTCAGAATAAATTTCTAAAATTGGAACTAGTAAGTTAAGGGGCTAAGCATTTCTTAAGATTATAGACATATTTCGTCCAGTTTTTTCCCATTAGGTTAAGCTTGCTCCTCATACTTAACTCGGGGTTTATGTGAGTTCTCCTGCTACATCTATACCCACCCTTTACTTTTTCTGCCTCAGCTCATTCATCTGCCCAGTTTCCTGATTTCCTCACCGCTTCCCCATTGGCAACCACATGGCTTGATTTCCAGGTCTCGTTACTCTCCTGATTGATTTGTTCATTGAATAAATATTTATTGAGCCCCTACCATGTGCCAGAAACTGTGCTTGGCCAAGTGAAGCAAACAGCTATCCAGATAATAACAGAATGGGATAAGCATCCTGAGGGACACCAACGGAATCCTAGCGCAGAGTAAGAGGGAGAATAAATATCCCCTCCTTTGACAGGTTTTTAGGAAAGTCCTTTCTGATAAGATGAACCTGAAGGATGCGGAGGCACCAACTGGCTGATAGGTACATGAAAAGATGGTTGACACCATTGGTGCTAAGGGCAATGCAAATCAAAACCACGACAAAGTGCCACTTCACAGTTGCTAAGATGGTGGTAATGAAAATAAATGTGGGAATTTGGAGAAGTCAGAAACCTCGAACACCGCTTGTGGGAGTGTAGAATGGACCCACTGCTGTGGAAAATGGTGTGGCACTCCCTCAAACGGTTGAACCCGGAGTTGCCCAGTAATTTAACTCGTGGGTATGGACTAAAGAGAATTGAAGACGTACATTCACCCAGAACCAGTACATGAATGTTGATAACAGCATGAACATAATAGCCAGAGAGTAGAAGTAACTCCGGCGTCCATCAGCAGATGACTGGATAAACAGAACGAGGTTAATCGGTAAATGCATAGAGTGGAATATTATTCAGCCATGAAAAGGAAGCAGCACTTTGCTCTCCTACAGTCCGGTCCCCAAATAGCAAACCATGTCATGAAGACTCTTCTAGTGCTTCTCCTCACACTTAAGGTGAAATCTGAGCTCCTCATCCAAGTTTACCAAGCACCAGATAATCTGGCTCCTACCTGCCTCTCGGGACCTCTTCTCCTAGGTGTTCCTTTGTCCACTAGATGCTAAGGCACACTTGTCTTTTTGTCTGTGCTTAAAATACTCCAGGGTACTTTGTACCATAGGATTTCTTCTGTTTAAAATATTTTCTCTTCCAGTCTTGGCTTGACTGGCTCCATCAAATCATCTGGAGCACATCTTAAGTGTCATTTCCTCAGAGTTCCCTCTTGTGATCACTTCATGTAAACAAGCCGTGAAGTCGCCGTCTCTCGGGACATTCGGGTTCAGCTATGTACGGAGGCGCAATACCGACCGATTTTGTTCCTTGTCTGCCTTTCCCTACTAAAATCTAAGCTCGATGAGACGTAGGGATCTCATCACTAAGAACAGTGCCTGAATGAATGAATACTGAATGAATGAATAAAAGCTTTTTCATGGAAAAATTAAAAAAGAAGGAAGCACTGACACATACTACAACATGATGCCCAGTGAAAAAAGCCAGATAAAAAAGGCTACATATTGTGATTCTGTTTTTAGGAAGTGTTCAGAAGAGGCAAATCCATAGAGACAAAACATAGATCAGCGATCGCTATGGGCTGGGCGAGGCGGAATGGGGAATCACTGCTTTTAATGGATATGATGGGTTTTTTTGGGTAGGGTGATGAAATTGTTCTGAAATTAGATCATGGTGGTGATGGTACAACATTGTAAATGTGCTGTAAGATTATTAAAATGGGGAGATTTATGTGAGGTGAATTACTTTCTTCTGAGGTGAAATTCACTTCACATCAAATTCACCATTTTAAAATATACAATTCAGTGGCATTTAATACATTCACAAGGAAAGTGAACGTATTGAAAGTAACAATGCTCATACATCATTATGTGGAAAGGATATCTGTCTTCCCATTGCCATTTTACCACACAATTTTTATCTAATTTAATTTAAATTAATTTAATTTAATTTATTTGAGAAAGAGAGAGAGAACAAGCACACGAGCAGGGACAGGGGCAGAAGCAGAGGGAGACAGAGAATCCTCAAGCAGACTCCCTGCTGAGCACAGAACCCAACATGGGGCTCGATCTCATGACCCTGAGAACATGACCCAAGCCAAAAGCAAGAGTCAGACACTTAACCAACCGAGCCACCGAGGCACCCCATGCTGCACTTTTTAGAAGAAACTTCCAAGGAAAGATATTATAAAAGATTCCTGCCAGGATCTTCATTTGGCTTACATGTGGTGAAAGTTGTGAAGCTCTAACATCAGTGCATTAGGAATTACGTTGCACTGCTATGACTTCAATGAACTTTTTTTTTTTAAAGATTCCACTTATTTATTTGACAGACAGAGATCACAAGTAGGCAGAGAGGCAGGCAGAGAGAGAAGGGAAGCAGGCTCCCCGCAGAGCAGAGAGCCCGATGCGGGGCTTGATCTCAGGAACCTGAGATCATGACCTGAGCCGAAGGCAGAGGCTTTAACCCATTGAGCCACCCAGGTGCCCCTTCAATGAACTTTTTGATACCACAAGTGCAGGGATCAGTCAGAAACAGTCAATCAGGAAGAACACAGTAAATCCAGAAGGACAAGAGCTGCGTTACCACAGCTGAGCTGAGCATGGGGGAAGCAGGAGAGAGAGGCAAATTCAAGGAACAGGAGTCAACCAAACACCCAAATTTGTGGAGACTGATATGGCCTTGTCCTTTCTCTTTGTTCATATGACCACCATCTCCAATGCTACACTTCCTGTTATGGCCACTGAATTAGGTCAGCGTGTTGGCACGCAGAGACCAGTCCTCTTGTGTATTCTGATGATGGACCCTTTGCCCAGATCAGGAGGAGCACCATGAAGAATGAGATTGTCCATTCGTCCTTCCATCCATCCGGGCAGGAAGGTATTACTGAACCACAAGGACATACAAGGCGCATATCGCTTAATAAATGGAAAATGGAAACATGGCTGCGTTTATGACTAGGGCGAAGTCCCAGCAGCTCTCTCTGCATGGGAATTCAATCCATGGTGAGGCAGGAAGCAACCACTTGCATGAAGTAGGAACAGAGGTCTCCACGGTGAATTCCGTGCCACGATCGTTCCCTATAAGAGAAAAAAGAAGCCGGACAAGCTTCTTGTATTGGTTTTCACATACTTGGAAGGTAATTTGGGGGAATTTTCCTACTCCTGGGTGGGTGACCCTTGTCCCACATAATCCACAGATGTATTTTTCTTCATTTCCAACAATGGGTGTTTACAAAATTAGCCCCGTACTTTGAATGACAAGTCTGAAGAAGTAATGTAATCTGCAACTTCCGGCCTTTAAATGTGCGCTGTAGTTGGTACTGACCGCTCGGATTTTAACCTGCACGTGAGAAAAATATACGGCAGCTCTGTCTTCTGGCGATTGTTTTGCTATGGTTGTTCTCCTTGGTTTGCTTTTTATTCAAAGCAAGTCATTTATACCTCTCCGTTCCCTGATCTCTGTCATATGGGGATGCTAAATGAGTAACAGGGTGGTTGGGGTTACATGAGCTAGTGCGTGGGAGGAGATTGGAGGGCAATGCCTGGTACACAGTGAGTTCTTTATTATTATTGTTATTAAAATACATAAGAGCTGACACAGTTCAATCCCACCAAGAATATTTAGTGTTTTCGGTAACACAGTTTTGTTTAAAGCTTCACTGTGTGAGAATAGGCCATTTTTCTTGGTGATTACTAAGGTCTTTGGGGATAAAGAGAGATTTGGATATTACAGCGAGTTAGGGTTTCATGGTGGCAAAGTGAGGGAATGGAGGTGACCAAATACAGGGAAAGCGCACAGAGTTCTTGCCCTAGTAACTTCTGATGGGAAACCTGTGCTTTCCTCTGGATTGAGGACAACATGATAGGGGGGAACAGCAGTGGGTCTGCAGGGGACTATAAGAGCAGGTTGCAGCGTGAGGGACCCAGAAATGACGATGACTGGGACCACTATCCAAGTAACCACTATCCAAGAAATGGGGATCAGAGCTGTGTGGGATCAGAAGGGATACAAGCATGGCGCTTGGGTGGGACCTTGTTACTTTCAGAGAAGATTCAGGTTCTGAATCAAAAATTGTATGAAATAAAAAGAAAAAATTGAAGAGGGCCAGGGAAAGAATTCTAATATTGTAGAGAGCACTGGTCAGCGGAGTGAGCATGACAATCACAGGGGAGGTGGCCTCTTATAAGTCAGCCTTTCTGTGCCTTGGTTTACCCACCACAGAATGGAAACTAAATGGAAACCATCTTACTCAACTTTACAAACTTAGGAAGAGAAAAGGAGTAAATATCAAAGTTCCTTAAAAGAGACATTTGCTGTATGTAATTATCACATTTGGATATTGCCCTGTATTTACTCCTCCACATTAATTTTGGAATCGCCTGGCTGATTTTCTAATTTAGAAATTAAGAATTTCTAATGAAATTCTTTTGGATTTTTTGGTTGAGACTGAGTTAAATGTATACACTAACTTGGGAAGAATTGACAGAGTTTTAATATTACATCTTTCCTTTGGGGGACAGGATATGCGTCTCCATTTATACAAGTCACCCTTCCAGTGCTCCAGGAGAGACTTCCAGGTTTTTTTGTGAAGGTTCCTTAACATTTCTTATTTTGTTTATAACTAGAGATTTTTACACTCTTTGGTTGCTATTCTTTTTAAGCAACTTCAAAAAAATTTTTATTTTTTAAATTTCTTTTCAGTGTTCCAGAATTCATTGTTTATGCACTACACCCAGTGCTCCAGGCAATACGTGCCCTCCATAATACCCACTGCCAGGCTCACCCAACCCCCCACACCCCTCCCCTCCAAAACCCTCGGTTAGTTTCTCAGAGTCCACAGTCTCTTATGGTTCGTCTACCCCTCCAATTTTCCCCAACTCCCTTCTCCTCTCCAGCTCCCCATGTCCTTCATGTTCTTCCTTATGCTCCACAAATAAGCGAAACCATACGATAATTGACTCTCTCTGTTTGACTTATTTCACTCAGCATAATCTCCTCCAGTCCCGCCCATGTTGATACAAAAGTTGGGTATTCATCCTTTCTGATAGAGGCATAATACTCCATAGTGTATATGGATCATACCTTCTTTTCCCACTCATCTGTTGAAGGGCATCTTGGTTCTTTCCACAGTTTGGCGACTGTGGCCATTGCTGCTATTTTTAATTGGACATTTTCACATTGTATTTTGTAACTGATTTATAGGAAAGCTATTTTTTAATATTGATTTTATAACCAGTCACTTTACTGAATTTCTCTTATTCTTTCTAATAGCATTTCTGTTGATTCTCTTGGAGTTTCTAACTACATAGACATAGGAACTGCAAGAGAGAGGGGATGATTTAATCTGTTCTTTTCCAGTAACTGAACTCAATTTTTCATTGTCTCTTTAGTTAAACTACCAGAACAGGGGCGTCTGGATGGCACAGTTGGGCATCTGACTCACGGTTTCAGCTCGGCTTATGATCTCAGGGTCGTGAGATCAAGTCCCGCATCAGGCTCTCTGCTCAGCAGGGAGCCTGCTTCCCCCTCTCTCTCTGCCTACTTGTGATCTCTCTCTCTGTCAAATAAATAAAATCTTAAACAAAAAAAAAAAAGATATAGGTAAATATTTTTTTAAAAAACCCCAAATGCAAAAATACCTACCAGAACAACACTGAACAATATGGAGAGGGTACACACTGTCTACAGTTGTTTTAGATTTTTTTTAATGAATGTCTAAAGGACTTACCACTAGTATGATGTTTGTTGTTGATTTCAAACAGAAAAATTGTATCACTGTAAAGAAGATTCCTTATATTTTTTCTTTACTAGTGGTTTTCCAACATGGTATTTGTTTGAGCTCCTGCTTACAAAAGTACTTTCCTTAAGGCCCCCCATCTCATTTTGGTCAAAAGCTTTTAGATCCATCCCAACTTAATACACATTGTTGGATTTATTACTTAGTAGTGATAATTTGCATAATCATTAGGACCTGAATACGGGGAGCCCCTTTTAAATTCATATGATGAAAATGAAGCTAAACTCGGGAAAATAGTTATCCCGTGGAAGTGCCACACAGAAGGCATTTCCTTAGATGCTTCCAAGCAGAGTTTCCCAGGAGGGGTCACAGTTCGCTTGATGTGCTGGTTACAAGCACAGACTAACGAGTTGGACCGCAGAGCCACCCAAGCACACGTGGGGATGGACGCTGGCGGCTGCCTTTTCAGTGGCTCCCGGCGTGATGCTTCCACACCTGCCACGAAGAGCAAAAGAGCAAGCAAGACATAGCGAGGGAAGAGGAGTGTATTTACTTACACTTATCCTCACAGAGTGGAGTTCTCACCTGTCATGCTGCCGTGACCCAGCCAGTCCCGAAGCCTCCTGGCCGCCACACACTCCGCGGCCGCCATGGGGGCTGAACGCTGACCGCTGCTTCTAGAAATTTCCTTTAAATCGTGGATGTTTCCAACCGCACCCCTGCCTCCGAGGCCCCAGTCTGGGCAGTAGAGGAGGCGGAGCTGCTGGAACTCTCTTTTTCAACTTCAAGTCTTGGCAGCTCTACTTTGAACTGTTACCCATTGTGGGGTTCCGGGCAAGATTCTAAGAATAAAAGTTTGGAAATGACTGTTCCCCGCCCTGGAGCAACATCTTGATTTGACTAAAGAGTTGGGTTGTTTTATGTTAGTGCACATATTTCTAACAAAGAGACTTCACCCGAGCAAGTTTGACACAGTCCCTTTTATGTTTTTCTTCCTGTATGGATTTGTCCCCCAAAATGAAATCTCTTTGGTCATCAGGGACCCTGATGTCGCATCTAGTGTCTAAGATGCTTCTGTGAACCTGAGGACATTCTGTAGCTATTGCTTTTATAACTCAGAAATTGTCTAAAATTTATATTTTAAAAGTTTTTTTTTAAAGATTTTATTTATTTATTTATTTGACAGAGATCACAAGTAGGCAGAGAGAGGGGGAAGCAGGCTCCCTGCTGAGCTTAGAGCCCCACACGGGGTCGATCTCAGGACCCGGAGACCATGACCTGAGCTGAAGGCAGAGGCTTAACTGACTGAGCCACCCAGCACCCCTGTATTTTATAAAAAGGGAGGAAATTTTAAAAAAAAACCACTGAGAGAAATAAGGGATAATTAATGTAGGCTCTGGGCCCAGGACCAGGACAGGAGCTGGAGTTCCTGGCTAGGGCCCTCTGATCATCTTCTGTTTGTTTAGGTGAATGTCCTCCTTCCCTGGTGGGTCTTATTTTCTTCTTAGATAAAGTGAAGATGCTGGAGCATGAAATTTACAAGATTCCTTCCAGCTCTAAAAGTTGATGACTTATTTGCATGTCAAAGAATTCAACCTAGCCTGCGTATTACAGTACTCCAAGCTCTCTGTCATAAACAAGAAAAACTTTCTGCTTAATCATCAAACATGGAATAATGTCCTGCACTCGTATATATTAAGACTAATTTATTATAAAATGAATTAATTCAGCATGATAAGTGTTTACTTATGTGTAATTAAGAAGAAATTATTTTAAGGGACTCTAAGCTAATCATTATTCTTATTTTTTTTTTAACTTAAACATGATCAGTTAACGTCCTAGGTTCCCATAAGATCACCGGTTCATTGCGGACAAGGATGCTGCATTAAGAATTTAGTTTTTATTTTTTAATTTTTAAAAAAGATTTTATTTATTTATTTGAGAGAGAGAGAGTGGGAGAGAGAGAGCATGAGAGGGGAGAAGGTCAGAGGGGGAAGCAGACTCCCCATGGAGCTGGAAGCCCAATGCAGGACTCAATCCCGGACTCCAGGATCATGACCCGAGCGGAAAGCGGTTGCCTAACCAACTGAGCCCCCCAAGCGCCCAAGGATGCCACATTAAATCAAGCACAGAATCTCATTTCTCCACTTTAGGTTTTAGTTCTCTTTGTATTTATTTTTCAGAACAAGTTTTTTTTTTTTTTTCCAGGTAGGACCTTCCTCTCCTACCACAGCCTCTGCCGAGCTGAAATTTTAAAGGCATTCTTTTTAGTTGTGCTCCCTAATTTCTCACCAGTGCCCGCTGATCATAATGAAACTGGATTAAGTTGAGTCATGAACTCTTTTATGCATGTAGCCAACACCCTCAGAGCACATCCTGTAGTCCTAGCAGTGGACGGCGCGACATCGGAAGCAAAGGAGAGGGGATGGCCGTGACCTTGAGCAGCTACCAGCCTTCCTGATGCGCTGGAGAAAAGGGAAACCATATCCAGCATACTGGTGTCATGACAAGGACGATCGTGACCGATGATCATTTCTACCTTTTCAACAGAACTCCTTAGCAACGGTTGCTTGTGGAATATACATTTGACATTTTAACAATATGGTATTGGTTGGACGCAGAGCCCCAGGCGTATCTCCTTGCGGTTGTCAAAACAAATTCAATGACAAGATAATGAGTGGGTTCAAGGAATTAATAATATTTTGGTGCAAGCACCACTAACAAAGTGGTAAAAGACAAGAGCTGGGGGGGAAGAACAGCTGCTATATATGGTGACCATATCTTCCTTCCCCTCCCCCAAATCCTATTATACTATTTTATAAAAGAGAGATAAGGGGTAAGATCTCAGCAGGTAAAAAAAATATGCAGCTATAACATATGAAAGAATTTCTCTTACCTTTCCCTCCATCCCAGTTTATTCTTTGCCTAGAGACTGTAGCATAGACCATATTCCCATGCGGTTGGGTCCCACAGGGCTGGGTACAATAACTTACCTTGAACAACTCTTCACTTGACTTTCACTTTGCCTTCGAAAGTGCCAGGCACTATGTGAGCCCCTACTTATTATATAGATGAGTCTCTCTGCTTTGCTGTGTTTCTCCTCAAGTCAAAGGGACACCTGATAGTGTCCCAGGAGGCTGTGTTTATTTTCCCCTCCAGCTCCCTCACTTTTGTGAATGAAAGTTAGACATTGCTGTAAGGTTTTTTGGTTCCTGCTTTGTTGGAAAAGCTTTTGAGGGCAATATCTGTGATCATGGGTGTATTAAATGTCAGGCCTTGAATAATTACTCTGCCCTGAGCTAATGGTAAACCAGGGACTTTTCTTTTACTTTTACTTTTCTTTTACTTTCCATCCCAAGCAAGAGAACTGCCCTTAGGATTCAACCCATCCGAGTCAAACACACTCAGACTCTGCCCCAATGCATATCCCATGCTACCTAAAAAAAAAGAAAAAAAAAAAGGAGAAAGAAAAAAAATGAATTCACAGAACCTAGGCTAAACATCACCATTAAGAGGAAATTACACCAAAAAAAAAAAAGGAGGAAATTACACCATATTTCCATGAGGATGGCAAAGAGAATCAAAATAAATAAATGCCAGGATCCCTCTTGGCTCTTACTAATTTGCCAGATTGTGGCAGAATTTAGGAGAGCAGGGAAAGATGTGACTTCCATTCTTTGGGATCAAAGAATATTTTTTCAAAATTATTTGTAAAATATAATTTGGTTTTTTATTGTGTGATTTGAAAATAAAAATAAAGAACCAGTGGACTCTGACATCTTTGTACTTTAAAACCTTTTATGGTCTCTCTGGTATGAGAACCTACGGATCATTTTTGTATCATAATTTAATCCCTTGTACTGTGTGTGTGTTTTCATGTGATCTTTGACATAAATAAAAAAATTATCAGTGTTCTTAAGTGGAAAGTGGAGCACTAAACAGCTCCAATTAAATGTGCAAAATGTTAGGAACTGCTGGCCGGCTGGTAATGTTGGAGAGTTGTGGTTTTCAAAATACATGTAATTAAGTTATCTGTGTTTTTGTTTTATTACTATTATTATTTTGTTTTGTTTTTTATTAAGTTACTTGTTAAAATGATATTCGAATCTGCATGCCCTTGGAATATAGATTTTGGTACTGGAGAATGGGAGGAACCCTATATTCAGTATTCAATATATTCAATAGTGTATTCAATAGTGGTTGCAAAAATGCCAGTATTTTAATTGTCTCATTCCTCCTTTATTTATTAGCTGGATCTCTTCTCTTCGATTATTTGATGACGCTGAGATGAAACTCATACAGGAAAGGTGGAATAAATACTTTATTCTTTATTTTTATTTACTCAGAAACAGTTGCTTCCTTAACATCCTTCAGAGGTGAGCAATGAGTCTATTTTTGGAGCATTGCTAGGAACCTGAGGATATTATCGTACTTGATGTATCTCAATATACTGCATGTTCTTTATATATTTATTTCATTCTTAAAATACCCCACCTTTGGCCAGTGCTCCTGTGCCCTTCTGACACAACCCCAGAGTCTTTTTTTTTTTTAAGATTTTATTTATTTATTTGTCAGAGAGAGCAAGAGTGGCAGGCAGAGGGAGAAGCAGCCTCCCCTCTGAACAAGGAGTCGGATGCAGGACTCGATCCCAGGATGCTGGGATCATGACCTGAGTTGAAGACAGATGCTTAACTCACTGAGCCACCCAAGCATCCCATCCCGGAAGTCTTTAACAGTCTCCTTGCTTCTGGTGCAGCAAGAAGTTCCTGGGCTCAAAGGAGCATATTAGATGACATCATGGGAAAGCAATCAGCAACATTTAGAATGTGAGACACTCTGCAGGACAAATTTTTCTGTTTCTCCAATAATTGGTTTATTTGAGGGGGAAAGAAGGGGGTGGGAAACCTACAAATTTGAAGAGATTGGAGAAGCAGCAGATAAACGCAACTTCTGGATCTTGTTTGGATCCTGGCTTTAAAAATTAAAAAACCTATTTTAAAAATGCTAGGTGAGGAAATCAAAGAAATTTTTATGCTGGTTGGCTTTTGGACGATATTAAGGAATCATCGCTAACAATTTTAGAGGTAGTAATATGACCAGATATGGCTCTGTTAGAACTCTATATTTTAGAGATACAGTGCTGAAGTGTCTGTGGATAAAATTATCTGACACCTGAAATTTGTTCCCAAATGATCTCGTCGAGCTGGTGGGGGAAGGTAGATGTAATACAGATAGAGTGAGACTGGTCTCGTGCTGGTAATTATCGAGGTTGGGTGATGGGCACCTGGCCGGGGGGGCGGGGTCCCTTAGTCTCTCCAGCTTTATACCTGTTTGAAAATTGTGTAACAAATGCTTGGAAATTTATTTTATTTTATTTATTTTTTAAAAAGATTTTATTTATTTATTTACTTGACAGATCACAAGCAGGCAGAGAGGCAGGCAGAGAGAGAGGAGGAAGCAGGCTCCCTGCTGAGCAGAGAGCTTGATGTGGGGCTCGTTCCCAGGACCCTGGGATCACGACCTGAGCTGAAGGCAGAGGCTTTAACCCACTGAGCCACCCAGGCGCCCCTGGAAATTTATTTTAAAATAGAAATCACCCTAGAAGGAAGGAGCCAAAGGGGAACGGATTACGGAAGAGCTACGGCACCTCCGTAGATGAAGGCTTGCCCAGTTCAGAAGTGCGTTCGCCGCCTGCCGGAGGCTGGTAGCAGATGAGAGGGAGGACCTGGAGTGCTAAGCAAGAATGTTACTACCTTAGTAGTGGGAGTATCGTGTGTTTGTATTGGATTGTGACTGACGCGCATTGCGGGCCTGTGCCAGGTGCTTCACATGCATTTAAGTCCTGTGACCCTTATTTATAACTTAATGAGAGCCAGACTTGAGGGGAGGCGACTCTGGCCCCTCTCACGCTGTTAGCATGGGGCCCCTCTGACAGCTGTCCTGTGCAGGGTCCTTCCTCCTCGGGAAGGACCATAAGCATCTACTGAGCATGTGCAAGAGTCTCTCTCCCTCTCTCCTTTCTCTCTGTCTCTCTCTGTCTCTCTCAGAGGTGCTGCGGTATAGTGAGGAGCAAGGCATGTTTTTTTAACCTTCTGGTAGCTTACAGCCTCCCGGTGCCTGACACTCTGTGGGGTTCGGGAGGCTACTTAGGACATAATGGGTTCAAACTTAGAAGCTCATGGAACCTTGGTGACACTTCCTTGTTTAATGCTGAATTGTAAAAAGCAGGGAAGCAGCAACCCCAAGAAGGAGCCCTCCTGATGCTAGAGTTTCCGAGGTGAACCTCTGAAGGAAGTTGCCTGTGGACCCATGACTTCACATGATGACCCTCCACAGTGGGGCCAGTTGGTTCCCGTCCCTCAGGACGCCATTGCTCATTCCTGTGCTAGAATGTTCTCTCTCCCCTGCTGGGTTCTGTTCACCCTTTACCTCATCTCTGTGATCTCCTCTTCTCTGAAATCTCTTATGGGTTGCCCTCATCAATTGAGGACTTAATTCTGTAATTCTATTCTTAATTCTATACAAGGATAATTCCATACCTCGATTGCTGTTTACCAGCTGACTGTGTACATTGTGTCTCTTCATTTAAACTGTAAATATTTGGAAGACAGAGACTAGGTCCTATATACTTCATTGATATTCCCCCAGCAAGCCCCAAACCATGGAGTGGGTGCTCACTAAATATTATTTAAATGAGTAAATACTGTTTACAACAGTCCAGTGTATGTTAGATGGTAATATGTGGAATAATTAAGAGAACAAGCTCTCTCTCTCTCTCTCTCTTCTTAGCTGTGTGCCTTGAAGCAAACTTTACATTCTTTATTCCTTAGTTTTTTCCCTGTGAAATAACGATGACAGTATCTTCTTCATGCATGTAAATGCTTAGCACGGTGCCTGGCACACAACAAATATTCAGTATATATCAGACCTAATATATGTATTATAAGTAGGTTTTATTACCTAACTAGAGCACTTTTTTCTACATGTGAGGTCAAATTAAATCAGAAGGTTGTTTAGTATGCATGGTCTAGTTGGCTGGGGAAGTTGGGGTGTAATGGAACCAGAAGGGGCACTAAAGCTGGACCAGGATTCACAGCTCACTTTTGACACTGGCTGTGAGACCTTAATACTTACAAGGCTCAAATATAAAGAACCTCTCCCAGAGCTTAACACAAAATGGATAAACCATTCTGTTAATATCATCAAATCTATAGTGTCCCCTCTCTATAGAGACTATGTCTGCTTAGTAGCTGAGACATTTGTGGTTGTTCATTGACCCCTCTTTTCTAGAAAGTTCTTGTCCTTTAGACTAACTGTAATATCTCTGTCCCCCTGAATTCTTGGTATTTAACTATACCACTTACTGTTAGGTACTCCCAGGACACTTGATACATGTAGGCACTTAATGAATTTACATTGAGTGACTTGGAAATTTCCTTTTTACAGATGCACATAGACCATCCCCCCTCAACCTCTCAGACCCTCAATCTGCCAATGACTAAACTGATCCATTATGTTTTTGTTCTTCTTAATTTTGTTCTTAGGGGATAACCTTCATATCTGTGTTCCTTTGTTCCAACTATGGGTAACATTTTAGATCAGATAGGAGAGCATCCCAGACTGGGGTGAATGATGTTTTGAAGACCAAGTGAATAGTACCTGGGACCAAAAGTACAAAAGGGAAAGAAATTTAGAGAGAGGTAAGATAGGGAGGATGGAGAGAGGTCATGGAGAGACTTCATGGTTAAGCTGAAGGCTGAAGCTGTTAGGCTATTGGAAAAGCCAGGTGATTTGTTTACATAAGTTATAATGATTTTTTAAAAAAGATTTTATTTATTTATTAGAGAGAGTGAAAGAGAGCACGAGAGAAGGTCAGAGGGAGAAGCAGACTGGAGCTGGGAGCCCCATGCGGGACTCAATCTTGGGACTCCTCGATCATGATCTGAGCTGAAGGCAGTCGCCCAATCAACTGAGCCACCCAGGTGCCCGATAAGGATTTTTAAATGTAATGTTTCTACATTAGTTTAAAGAGTCAAAAATGCTATTGATTTTTTTCAGATTTTATTTATTTTTTAAAAGATTTTATTTATTTATTTGATAGAGAGAGACACGGCACAAGAGGGAACATAAGCAGGGGGAGCAGGAGAGGGAGAAGCAGGCTTCCCACCTAGCAGGGAGCCCAATGCGGGGCTCCATCCCAGGACCCTGGGATCATGACCTGAGCCAAAGGCAGATGCTCAACGATTGAGCACCCAGGTGCCCCAGATTTTATTTATTTATTTATTTGACAGAGATCACAAGTAGGCAGAGAGGCAGGCAGAGAGAGAGAGAGAGAGGAGGAAGCAGGCTCCCCACTGAGTAGAGAGCCTGACACGGGGCTTGATCCCAGGACTCTGGGATCATGACCTGAGCCAAAGGCAGAGGCTTAACCCACTGAGTCACCCAGGCACCCCTGCTATTGACTTCTAATGAAAACAGCAGTCTCCTGCCCCACCTCTCCCAACCCCCTGCTCCCTCTCCACAGAGGTAACCTCGTTTGAGTCCTATACGTGTCTCTTTTGGTTATTTGAATTGATTTGTTTTCTTGTATGAGGGATGATTCCTAACTCTTGCTGCATCACCTTCCCTCCATCTTCCCAATATATTCATGTCATAATTTATGCTAAATCAGTATTTACCATTTACATCACTCTGACTGTATAAACATTGTTTACAACTAAGTAAATTTTTTCCTATATAGTTTTTTGTTTTTCCTAGTGTTAATTGTTGCCTATTGATTTGGGCAGATACTTTGCCCACTTTGCGAATACTTTGCCCAATTAAGCTGATAAACAAGCTAGGACGGTGAGTGCAGGAGCATATAGGGAGACATCAGGATGTTGTTGGCTGCCGAAGCAGTTAGGGGCTAACATTAAATTACACCCCCCCAAATAAAGTGGAATCATTTCTGCAGTATACCAGTTCTATTCATCTCCTGTGTCCCAGCACATAGGCCACTATTTGGTTCCCTACAGGCAATGGATGAACAGTTCTTAGCAATGTCCCTGACACAAAGGAACTAGTAAATAGCACTTCTGTATTTGTGTAACACCCATCATCTACTCGGAAAAGTTTATTTTCATTCCAGCTTTTTAATGACCTTTGTTACGGGGAGAGTTTGTATGCAATTGCTAACTTTTCCAAATATTTTCATATTCATTATCTTCATTGGATCCTCAAAGTGTCTAAACTATTAGACTAACTATTTTGAAGCCTGCTGGAGTGTTTACTAAGCTGTGTGTGAGTTACCTAATTTCTCGTTTTTGTCAAAGCAATTGGGGATCACCTCATGGGATAGTTGCAAGAATTAAATGAGATAATCTGTGTGAAGTGCCACATACATATATTGACTTTTGTTACTGAGGTAAAGCATTATAACCTATTTGATGGCGAGAGAAACCAGTACAAAGAAGTCGAGTGACTTGCACCGTTTGCATAGTGCATTAGCAGTGGCAGCCCCGGGCCTAAAGATCAGCCCTGGCTGAATCACAGTGCAGTGGTCAGGGAAGAACTGATTTAACGTCTTGGTCACTGCTGCGTCCCAGTGTTGGAAATAGTGTCTGGCAAGTAATAGGCACTCATGCATGTGATGACTACGTTAATGTAAACACAAAGTTTTAGGCCTGGAAACGGTTCAGAGATCATTTACTTAAATGAACTGATTTTTGGGGTGCCCACGTGGCTCAGTCAGCTAAAGTGTCTGACTCTTGGTTTCAGCTCAGATCGTGAACTCAGGGTTGTGAGATCAAGCCCTGGGTTGGAACCTGCTTAAGATTGTCTTTCTTCCTCTCCCCCTGCCTCTGCCCCTCCCCCTCCTCTCTTAAAAAAAACAAAAACAACAACTGATTTTTCAAGTAGGGCAACTGAGGCCCAGACATTTTTTTTTAAAGATTTTATTTATTTATTTGAGAGAGAATGAGTGAGAGAGAGCATGGGAGGGGAGAAGGTCAGAGGGAGAAGCAGACTCCCCAAGGAGCTGGGAGCCCGATGCGGGACTCGATCCTGGAAGTCCAGGATCATGACCCGAGCCGAAGGCAGTCATTCAACCAACTGAGCCACCCAGGCACCCGAGGCCCAGACATTTTAAAGCAACCAAGGGCATGTTTTGTTTTTTTGTTTTGTTTTGTTTTGTTTCTTTGTGTCTGCACAGTGTTTTTAAGAAAAATTGAAGTAGTTGCCAAATTAAGTTTGGCCGTGTATGAATAGAGAACCCAAACTAATGGCTTAAATAAAATAAAGGTTTCTCTTTCATGAAAAAGAAAAACTAAAGCCAGGAAATTCAAGATGGTAAGTCCAAGAAACAAGGCACCTATCTTTCTGCTCCAGTCTTCTTAACACAGGGTTTCCATCCTCATTATACTGTTAAGATACAAAGTGGCTGCTGAGGCTCCAGCCATTTGGAAGGGAGAGAGAGCCAGAGGAAATAGAGGAGGCCCACAAAGGCTGGACTTCGGAGAAAGGGAGTCGATGTCCCCAGATGTGAGGAGTGATGTGGAGTTTGGCATTCTGGTCTGATAAAATTCATGTTTTACAATCTGCTAATAGTGTGGAGGATGGGTTAAACTGAAGGAATGCAGGAAGAACAGGTAGGAAGCTATCGCAGAGATGCAGGCACGATATGATGAGGATCCAGAGCAGCCAAATCCATAGAAATGTAATGTAAGTGCCACGTGTAACTTTTAAATTCCTAGTAGCCACATTAGAAAGGGAAAAAGAAACAGGTGAAACTGACTTTCATAGTAGATTTCACTTTTCGTTTTTAAAAATGTTTAAATTTTATTTTTTAAAAATTAAAAAAGAAAGATTTTATTTTTTTAAGTAATCTCTAACCCAACGTTGGGCTTGGACTTAAAACCCTGAGCTCAATAGTCTTCTGACCGAGCCAGCCAGGCGCCCCTGGATTTCACTTTTCTGATATGTCCACAATATTATTATTATTTTTTAAAGATTTTATTTATTTATTTGACAGACAGAGATCACAAGTAGGCAGAGCGGCAGGCAGAGAGAGAGGAAGGGAAGTAGGCTGCCTGCTGAGCAGAGAGCCGGATGCAGGGCTCGATCCCAGGACCCCAGGATCATGACCTGAGCCAAAGGCAGAGGCTTTAACCCACTGAGCCACCCAGGCGTCCCCACAATACTATTTTTTTTAAAGATTTTATTTATTTATTTGACAGATAGAGATCACAAGTAGGCAGAGAGGCAGGCAGAGAGCGGGGGAAGCAGGCTCCCCACTGAGCAGAGAGCCCGATGCGGGGCTTGATCCCAGGACCCTGAGATCATGACCTGAGCCGAAGGCAGAGGCTTTAACCCACTGAGCTACCCAGGAGCCCCTATCCACAATATTATTATCTGAACATGTAATTAATATAAAAATTGTCAATAAGACATTTCATATTCTTTTCCTGTCTTTGAACTCCAGGGTATACTTTGCCCTGACAGCACATCTCAATTCAGATGCCAAATTTTCATCAGAAACACTTGGTGCACAAAATAAGAGGGCACAAAACTTACAATTGAAAAATTACATTCACGTACCCAATTTATCCCAGATATATTTAACAATTTTTCTGACAACTGAATTGAGTGTTTTTAAATTCATGTTAATTAAAATTAAATACAGGTAAAAATTCGGTTACTTGCTCACACTCATCTTGTTCCAACTCTCAGTGGCCACCTGCAGCCAGTGGCCCCATATTGGAGAAAGAAAAAGAGCCCAGTTCGAAACATCTGGCTCATAAAAGTTCTCGTCAACAGGAACTTCTGAACAGACCCATAATATCATCTAATGAAGCGTTAAGCAAAGCATCACCATTTTGCCCATTCTCTAGACTTGCTAGCTTCTTTTACGTCTCCTGTCCCTCCACCTAGAATGCTTTTCTCTTTCTTTTTTCATCTGGAAAATTCCACTTATCTCTTAAGTCTCCATTCAGACATCATCTCTGTGAAATCTACCCCAAGTCCCTCAGGCCCTGTTAGTTGTCCCATCCTATTTTATGCTTTTGTGGATCTGTAATGTTCTTGCAATAGGGAACCGTTTCTTGATTGTCTCTGAATCGCTACTACAGAGCAAGGACCTTCTAGATTCTCGGTAAAGGTTCCCAAATCAGGGCGCCTGGGTGGCTCAGTGGGTTAAACATCCCACTCTTGGTTTCAGCTCAGGTCATGATCTCATGGGTCATGGATTGAGACCCAAGTCGGGCTCCCTGCTCAGCATGGAATCTGCTTGAGATTCTCTCCCTCTGCTCCTTCCCCGACTCTATCAAACAAATAAATAATCTTTAAAAGAAAAAAAAAAAAGGTGGGTCGCCTGGATGGCTCATTCTGTTAAGCATCTGCCTTCACTCAGGTCATGGTCTCAGGGTCCTGGGATCAGAGGCCCATGCCAGGCTCTCTGCCCAGCGGGGAGCCTGCTTCCACCTCTCACTCTGCCCTTCCCCGCCCCCCGCCCCCGCTCTCTTTCTCTCAAATAAATAAATAAAATCTTTAAAGAAAAAAGCTTACTGAATGAAGAAGACCTTCTGTTTAGCCTGCACCTTGCTTCCCTGTTGGTATTTTGGTCTAAAAAACTCAATGTGAGAAAGGAATCCATCAAAATCCTTGAGGAGAACGCAGGCAGCAACCTCTTCGACCTCAGCCGCAGCAACATCTTCCTAGGAACATCGCCAAAAGCAATGGAAGCAAGGGCAAAAATGAACTATTGGGATTTCATCAAGATCAAAAGCTTTTGCACAGCAAAGGAAACAGTTAACAAAACCAAAAGACAACTGACAGAATGGGAGAAGATATTGGCAAACGACATATCAGATAAAGGGCTAGTGTCCAAAATCTATAAAGAACTTATCAAACTCAACACCCAAAGAACAAATAACCTAATCAAGAAATGGGCAGAGGACATGAACAGACATTTCTGCAAGTAAGACATCCAGATGGCCAACAGACACATGAAAAAGTGCTCCACATCACTCGGCATCAGGGAAATACAAATCAAAACCACAATGAGATATCACCTCACACCAGTCAGAATGGCTAAAATTAACAAGTCAGGAAATGACAGATGCTGGCGAGGATGTGGAGAAAGGGGAACCCTCCTACACTGTTGGTGGGAATGCAAGCT
>PISX010027272.1:0-23206 GCA_004024625.1 Mellivora capensis | reverse complement strand
TGAGTTTATTCTTCATTTAACTTTTAAAACACTACTATAGTTGAATATTAAAACAAAAACAATAGCAAGTAGTGAGCTATGATTATAGTCCTTCACTCATTCACTACTGCACATATAATGCCAGCAGTGTTATTCACTGGCCCCATTAAGAGGTCTGACACTGAACACCACCCCTGGGATGATGTTCATCATCCTCATAAGCTTCCCCATTGTAATGGCGCCGTCTTTCCTGATTTGGATCAAAGTCCACCAGTTCTACCTGGTCCATTTCATCAGTCTCTTCTACTTCCTTCCTCTCAGGTAGGAGTTTTTCCAGCAAAGAGAGTTTATCAGGAGGCAGAAAGCCATTCTCAGGAAAGTTTACCTTAAATTCGATGATGAGGCGACCCTTCTCATATGTTCTACGATAAATTGGCATGCCTTCATTTAGCACACACTTGATATCTCCATGCTTGACAATTTGACCTGGATGAGAGGTGATGACAGTGCTTCGGTTGTCAAGAGTAGATATTGGCTTTTGAAAACCGCACAGTGCTTCAACCAGCTGTATGTCCATACACATGAAAAGGTCTTCTCCTCGCCGAGTAAAAACAGCATGGTCCTTCTGATCTAAAACAATGATAATATCTCCTGGTTCCAGTCCTGGTTCTTGGTCTCCTTCACCATGGAATGTTATCTTCTGGCCATCTTTCATGCCTTTGTCAATATGAACTTCTAGAATCTTCTTCTCTCGAACTATCTTCCTTCCATTGCAGCTTTTACATCTATCTTTAGGACTGATCCGTTCCCCATGGCCCTGGCACTCCATGCACACAGACTGAATTTGCTGAACCATTCCAGGTCCTATCTGATGAATTCTTATTTGCATTCCAGTACCTCGGCAATTGGGACAACACTCAACTGCTCCTTTCTTACCACCTTGGCCTTCACATTTATCACAAATCACATTCTTTTGCAGAGCTAATTTTCTTGTTGCACCATTATATAAATCTTCTAAGGTTACTGAGAGCTGATGCACAACATTTTTACCTCTCCTTTCTCTCTGCATTCTTCCTCCTCCTCCAAAAAACATATCAAAGATGTCCATGGGGGAGCCAAAACCACCACCAGCTCCACCTTCTTTAATTGCTTGTTCACCTCCTTTGTCATATAATTCCCTTTTCTTTGCATCAGAGAGTACTTCATAAGCTTGAGAAATCTATTTAAACTTCTCTCCTTCATATGGATTCTTATCAGGGTGGTACTTCAAGGCCAGTTTCCTATAGGCCTTTTTCAGTTCTTCTTGGGTGGCATTGGGTTTGACCCCCAAAACATCATAGTAAGTGGTTTCTTTCACCATTTTCTACAGCCGGTGAGAGGGCCGAGGCCGATGTGGGGGAGCGGGAAGGAGCGCGTTGCTGGGCGCAGCTCGGGTAGCCGCAGCTCCTCTGCGTCTCACCGAGCGTTCTGGAAATTTATTGCCTCAACTGTTACTTGAAGATGGCATGCTATGTAATTTGGCCTGTGGTATCAGTGATAGAAAGGATACCTCTTTAAAGAAGGGGTTTATCATATGCTGCTGCTTGAGGGCTTGCACTTGTAGAATTGCATTCCCTTCTGTGCCATCTTTTTTTTCCTCCCTTTATATATATATGTGTGTGTGTCAGTCCTGGTTATACTTTTTCCCTTCTCTTTGGACCATGACAAGCTTCAGAGTAGTGGCTTCGGGAGCAGGGTAACTTAGAAGAGACATTTACGTGGAGAAGTTTGCATGTATGAGATAGGAAGGGTTTTTTTGTTTGTTTTTGTTTTTTTTTAAGGTATGTTACAGGCTTACTTTAAATAACTTACGCTCCGAAGTAACTGTAATTTAATGTTGGTAGTATAGCAAATTATGATGAATAGCTTTAATTGTATGTTTAAAAGTCATGTTCACAAGCTTAAATCTGGTTATCAGAATTAAGCAATTGGAATGTATGAATGTCTCCTTAATATACTGATTACAAGGCATTAAAAAAAATAATAATAAAAATAAAAGACTTTGATCCAGTCCTATTAGACCAATGGCTCTGAGACTGTTTGCATGCAAATGATTTCTCTGGAAACTGTCTCACTCTTGCTCTCATGCTTACCTTCTTATCGCCAATTACTCCTTGAACCTTTTGTACCAGATATTATTCACTGGGTGGCCAGGATGCTTCTAGAAGATACTCTCTTTCTAATCAAGTCGGGATGCAAACATAAAACAGAGCAAATGAGTGCCTTGAAAGGCCCACTGCCAGCATAGGTCTCATTTTTCACTAACTCACTTTTCACGTTCAACAAAAACAAACTCGGAGACTGAAAGGTGAGTCTCCCCGCCCCCTGTGCTGGGAGCATCCCATCCCTTGAATTAGGCTCTGGCCCATTTTTCAAGAGTTGTACCACTAGACACATTTCCTTTGGCTTCTAAGGGAGCTTCTGAAGAAGGCCCGGAATTAAGGTTTCTTTTTTTGTTTTGTTTTGTTTTCAGTAGTTTGAGGAGACAAGTAGAGTCAATTGTGTATGGAGAGATTAAGGAAACAGCATTATCATCAGAGCCAGTAGCTTCTTTTCAATTCACTGCTATTGATTAAAACTTGGCAAAGGGATTCTTTGTTCATTTGCATGACATTCACATCACATGCTGTCAGATAACTGACTGTGTCTTCTAATTCTTATCCTTTGTAACCCTGAGATGTCAGATAGCCTGACGGGGTTTGTTCTAAATTGGCTTAATTTCCAGCCTAAGCCGGCTGAGATCTGAAAAGCCGGTTAAGAAGATCACTTAGAAAATAATCTTCCAGATAAATCTTAGAAATGTAAAATATTTTCCAGTAAAGCTCAATTTTTAATCAAACCTCATTGCATATATAAACCTATATTAAAACGGCACATCTACTGATCATGAAATTTTCCTGTTCCAAATTATAGGTTGGTAGACACCCCACCCGTGTCACACATGGGGGCATGAAGTGAATAGTGAAGATTGAACCACAGTGTGTTTGCTCCGTGCATTATGCCTTTATAGATACAGAAATTAAGTGGTATTAGGTACCTCCATGTGAATTTCACACATACTCCATAAGAATTATCTTTTCAAAATAAAGTTCATTTTTCTCCTCTAAACCCTCCTTCTCCTCTTGTATTACCTACCATGATGAGTGGCACCATCACCTATCCCACACTCAAGGGAGATATCAGAGAAACCTTCACTAACCCCTCCCTGTAACTCCCACACATCTGGTGTGCCACCATGTTATAAAGGTCCTTCCTGAAAGTTCTCTGTAATTGGACTCCTCTTTCCCATCCCTCTGTGGAGTCCTTGGTTTTGGTTCTCATCACCTGGAACAATAATAGATTCTTAAGTGAGAAGCCTCCATCTTTCCCTCTCATACTCTCTCTTTTACCCCAGCTTTGCTACCAGGATATTCTGAAGCCCAAGCCTCCCTACATCACCACGATGCTCAGACAACACAAACAACTTTAGTGGATTCCTATGTTGTCTATGGGATAAAAGCCCCAATCCAGGAGGAGGTTTGAGGCTGTCGTGATCTTGCCTCAATCCACATTTATGGCCTATTTTTCTGCTTCCTCACTTTCACTGTGGGACTGAACCAAGCAAAGTTCTACCTCTTCCAAGTTTTCTGGGCCTTTGCAATGCTCTCTGCTTCAGCAGAGCGGTGAGTTAGATACTCACCTGTAAATAGGACAGGTACTTTTATCTCATTGCCTGGGCTGGGATATGCAGTTAATGTCTTCTCTTTCTCACTACTGTTTCACAGTCTTCTAACACCCTGTCTTCTAACACCAGTAGTTTACACCATATGGTGATGCTTGTATTCCCTTTTGTCTTTGTAGTAATAGCGGAGCCAGAATTCTTTTCTTTCTCCTCATTTTTAACAGGGTAGATGCTCCAGGTTTCCACGCAGTATCCTCTCACTCCGAGAACTGTTTAGCACAGTGGATCTGAAACTTCAGCATGCATTGGAGTTCCCGGAAGAGTTTGTTAAAACACAGACCATTCGTCCCCACCCCTCAAGTTTCTGATTCAGAAGCTCTGGACCGTGGCCTAAGAATCTGAATTTTTAACCAATTTCCAGGAGATGCCAGTGTTGCTCATCTGACAGCCACACATTGAAACCCACAGAACAGAAGACTAGAGGTGAACTCTGAGAAGACAAATCCTTCTTGGGGTGAAACTGAGCTAAATTGGCATTTTTGGATGGTTTGCCCTGTTTTTCTTATATTTTGGGGTTTGTTGTTGTTTAGCTGGTAGGGGGCTGAGGATTGTTACAGAAACAGAAGAGGGGTTGGTTCTGATGCATCTCTGCGAAGGGACTTATCACTGCAAACAAGGGTGTGACCAGTGTACATTTTTGTTAAAGTGAACTATCTAGAGCCTGACCTTGGGTGGCTCTTTCCTGGTTTCTGTGCCAGTGGACATCATAAGGCCACCAAACATCCCTAAGAGTCAGTGAGACCCACAACTCTTGGTCCTGCATTCCACTGTCTGGCTTGCCCACGAAGAACATGGTCATTGGGATGCGTGAGGGGCATCTTGATAGTAGTGGTCATTTTCCCTCTGCCTAAACTGTGCCTTCCTCAGCAACCTCCCAGACATCTGTAAGACAGTTTGCAAATCCTTCTTCATCCTTCTAGGAGAGTCATTTATTCTTTGTGTTGAAGAAAGCCTGTGCTTTTTATAGCACTGATTGAACGATATTACAGTGATGTAGTCTAATGATTTCTCACCTCCATACTAGATGAGTAACTCCTTTGAGAACAGAGCATATGTGTATTTATATATGTGTGTGTATGTGTGTGTGTAAAGTATGAAATGTATATCCATATATTTTATCTTTTTCTCCTCCAAGCCAGGGTATATTTGCTGAATGAATGAATGGGTCCTACTTTCATGTACCTCGCTCTTTCCTCCCTTTTCAAGTGTATAGATCTTGTTTTGATACAGATTTCAGACTCCTACAAGTGGGTACTATATGTTCTCTTTTTTCTGAGTCCTCCTTTACTCATTTTCTAGCCCCAAATTGAATATATGGTCAGAATTCAACAACAACAACAACAACAACTTGATGATAACTTGACTTTCATATGCTTCTGGGAAATGGGAGAGTATCAGCAAGGAGGGTTTCTACTTTCTAGCCTCCACTTTAAGAGGTCAGAAAGATTAAAAGCTTCCAGGTACTTCAAAGTCAAGGTACAAATTTGAGAGAGGGATGAAAGTGCTCAGATTTGGCTGTGAAAATCTTCTCTGATTGAGAGGACTATTGCCTTTGAAAGATCAAAGAGTCACTCTTTCTCCTTTCTCCTGGAATCATTACTGCCCTTAATAAGCCATGCTGACTCTTTCTTGGGTAAATGGAGAGCTTATACCTCATCCTTATCCTGATGTGTAGCTCTCAATTCAGTCATGGGCTCAATCCACTGGTTTTGGTTTAACCACAGGTCTTCCGTGGGAGCTGGAGTGGATGGAAATGGGATGCACAGGATGGAAACACCTGTGTGAAGGTAGCAGTAAGGACTATGATCCTCCGCGTCAGAGGATGGTCCACTTTTTTTCTGACTAAAGGCTATAGAGTAAATATTTTAGGCTTTGGGGGTCTTATAGTCGTCACAAGTACTCAGCTCTGCCATAGCATGAACACAGCCATAGCCAATATAGAAATGAACGAGCATGCTCGTGTTCCAATAAAACTTTATTCACAAAATCAGGTGGTAGGTTGGATTTGGCCCTCAAGCTAGTGTGACAGCTCTGGGCCTCCAGCCTATAAAGCCCTGGCCCAGGGTCTGCTGGGCCTCCCAAACATTGGTGCTTTCTGCAATAAATACCCACAAAACCTAGGGTCACTGGAACAAATAATTGAAAGCTTTTGAAGGTAACTAACCAAGTGTGCCCAAGAGTGGCTTCCATTTCAAAGGAAAGGGCAGACCTGCAGGCAAACAGCAAGGAGCACGCCCTTCTTCCCTCCTAACTTCTACTCTCTTTTCAGAGCCCCATATTGGTAAAACCTAAGCAGAAGCCAAATGATGGAGGAGAAAGGTGTTTTGGAGAGTTTCAGACCCACCACCGCCAAGCAGAGTAGACAATGGTGGACTTGAGGCAGACAGGCAATGGCCAGGTAATTGGCCAAGACTTCACCAAGGGTATCAATACAGTCGCTATGCAATGAGGTTGGCATTGAGATCCAGTGCAGCGACCAGAAGCTTGAGATTGTTCTCTGAGAGTTGAACTAGTGGCTTCGATTCCCCGGCTGCTGTGATTTCACCTCTAGTTCTAGCCCTACCAGTGGGGATGAGGGTGCACCAAACTTTGCATAAGGTTATCTGAGTTTATCTTCGGAGAGATGAGACTGGCATGTCATTGCAAGTCATTAAGTAGAAACCTAATCATTGTAGCATACCACGTTGCGAAAGGGGATGATGTGAGCGGAATGGAGCACATTAGTCTAGAAAAGACACCCAAAAAGCCTGTGAGGGCACTCAGTAATGATTGTGAGCCTGATGTTCACAAACAGACTCTTTGAAATGATTATTCTAACTCTGGCCTGGTAGAAAGTGAATATTCGAGGTAATGAGTTTGATTATAAGAGAGTGTTCCTTTTAATAGGATGCAATAACTGCTAAGGGCAGGTTGGCTGCTTGAAATGCACAAAAGCAAGAAGAATTTGAAGTTGAAAGTCATCAGAATGATTGAAGTGTTTAAATATGTAAATGTGATTGGCCTCTGCAGCCCCAGGTGCAGCCACCATCCTCATCCCTAAAGGGTAAAATTAACCCTAAAGGGTTAATGCCCACCTCCAACCGCCCCCCCCATCTCCCTAAAAGTAGTTGTTTTGTTGATTGAGATGGGACAGTCACTTTAGTAGAGCCTTAATCCCATCTAAGCATTGTGTCTGATGGGTGAGCCCCCAGAACTCCACAATGACCAGATTCTGCAATTCTCCATTTTTCTCTACCTGCTGTGCCAACACAGGGGATCTGGGGAGATGGAAATCCATGGGGTGGCTATTGGGCTAAAGCCTTCCTCTCTGAGAAAATGTGAACATGCTTGTTTATGTATTTTCCTGCACCACTAATACAGAGAATTGTTCCTCGGTCTTTTCTCTAGAGAGTATCCTTTGGCATTTCATGTGTATTTATCTACAGGCAGAGACTGCTTCTTTTTTTCCTGTCTGTCAAAGAGCTCTGGTTCATGTGACACTTGTATTTCTTGTCACAGGAACACATTGCTTGGACTTCTGGTTTTGACTCAGCCTCTTGTAGCTCGGGCTAACAGGAGTCAAATCCACAACATTGGGTCCGCTCTTATAGGGCTGACAAAATTTAGATTCTGCAACTTCAAAAGGCGGGTGCCAGAGGTGAGCCATGGTGAAGTCACCAAGGTGAGTGACTTCTTAGAGCCCTCTGAGCAGCTAGCCAAGGAAGTCTCTTTGATCTTGCTGGCTTCTGTTCCGCTCAAGCAATGGCAGATTTCAAAGTCCATTTTAAGGTGGCCTTTTCTACAAAATAAAATGCTAACCCTTCCTGGAACTTCATTTCTGGCAATAAAGCTCAAATCCCTATGGCTTTACTGATATTCTTTTGGGTATAAACAAGTGGGTTTTTTATAAAAAAACAAAACAAACAAAAATACAGAAAAAACCCACAAAATGGTAGATTGCTTTTAAAAATGAACTTACAGATCATCTGTGAGCTGTTAAGAGAAGCTGCTCTTTTGAAGCAAGATGGAGGCCAGGGACCTGGTCTGCCAGGACTTGGTGGGCCTCTGAAAATCCTGTCTATTCTACTGCAAAGGTTTACAGTGGGGAGGAGGTAAGGTTTATATTCAAAGCTTCTACCATTCTCAGTCTTTAGATCTCTGAAGAATGCAGAGACAGAATTAGCTGTGTTGCCTTAATTCAGCATGAATGCTGTACATGCTGAAAAGTTCACAGAATGTTCTATAGCTGATATTTTTTTTTAGGATATTTAATCAAGTCTATGGCTTCAAGAGCAACAATTCTGCTTTCCTGCATCTCTTCATACCTCATTGACTCTTCGTAAGATCTGATTTCCAGGCCCATCTTGGTCTTCTCTGCCATATCTTTTCATTTCCGTTTCTTTCTGCTAGTGGTTTTATGACCGAATGCTCCAATTTCTCTCCATGCAGCAAAATGCATTGTTTTATATATTTCCTAGCATATACCCTTTTCTGCACAGAATTATTTAACTTTGGGGAGAGGCAGATGACACCCATTGTCTAATAAGGGCAGTGGGAAATAAGCTGTGAATGAAGCACTCTTTGTTTCATTTTGCGATATTTGAGACCCAGGCAGAGTCCTGCCCACTCCCCACTCTGCCTTCCTAAGGCACGCTGCCTTTTAGGATGTCCCCTAGTTCCAGGAAAATAGGGAGGCCCTACAACCAGCTGAGCGTCTTTGGTTTTTAAAAATTAACTTACTTGTGGAGCATAAGGAATAACACGGAGGATATTGGGAGATGGAGAGGAGAAGTGAGTTGGGGGAAATCAGAGGGGGAGATAAACCACGAGAGACTGTGGATTCTGAGAAACAAACTGAGCACTTTGGAGGGGCGGGGGGGTGGGGTGGGCAAACCCAGGGTGGGTGAGGCTGGTGGTGGTATTAAGGAGGGAGGATACGTAGTACATGGAGCACAGGGTGTGGTGCATAAACAATGAATTATGGATCACTGAAAAAAAAAATAAAATCAACTAAATGAAAAAAAAAAACAGCTTTTGAGAAGAAAGAGAGCAAGACTGGCCTTTAGGAAAAAGAATCCTTAACCTATAATCAAGGTTCTTGTCTCACTTGTAAGGAAATTATGAATATGTTTGTCTTCTCAAATGAACATGCTGCTTGCTTTTAATAATGAAGAAACTCTGTGTCTTATTCTTGCCTCGTCTGCCAGGGAGCTCAGGGTGAAAGCCAGTGTCCTGCAGATCTCAGCGCACTTGTCACTTTCTGAGAAAGGTGACTTCACCCAGTCTAAGTACATTAGCTAGCTTCTCTTCTGGTCCTTCTAACTTACTGTGGTAGTTTCTCAGAGCTGCTGTATGTAACAAAGTACCACAAACTGGGTCATTTGGAAGAAGAGGAATTTGTTTTCTCTTAGTTCTTAGAATGGTAGTTCCAAAGCCACAAATCAAGGGCCATGCTCCTCCCTTGTCGCTTCCTAGCTTCCTAGCTTCTGGTCATTGCTGGCAATCCTTGGCCTTCCTTGGTTTGTATCCACATCACTCCAATTTCTGACTCCACCTTTGCGTGGTTATCTCCCCTCTGTGTATCTCCTCTGTGTGTTCACCTTCCCCTCCTATGAGTGAACCCGTCAGTGGATTTAGGGCCTACCCTAACTCAGATGATTTCATCCTTACTTAACTAATTATATCTGCAAAGACCCGAGTTCCAAATAAGGTCTCATTCCGAGGTCCCAGTGGATATGTCTTTGAGGGTATGCTGTTCAACCCAAACTACTCCTTTATAGTTCGCATTGCCTCCATGGCACCCATCACTGTCTGGGTTCTTTTGGTATTATATGTGCTTCTTGTTTACTGTTTGAACCCTTCTACCACCTTCCCTGCTCCAACATATATATATATATATATATATATATATATATATATATATATTTATTTATTTAAAGCTGGGCTGTTTTGATCTCATTCTGTACAGAAGGCATGGCATCAGGTAGGAATTTGAAAATACTTTTGTCCAGTTATTTAACTGATATAGAGGTCGATGTTAATAGTTGGTCCCTGCTACAGTGTGCTTCCCTTCTTTAAAATGGTTTTCGAGTTCTCCTGTTTCTCTTCAACTCACCACCCAAGATCCTTTTGAGAACAAGAGGGGGAGATGAAATCATAAACAAATAAAAGGCTTTTGTTTAGAACTCATAGTGTTTTTTTCCCGAAAGGTAATGTGATGAATCATGATTCCACTCCCAGGCCATCCTTAAAACTGTTTGAAGTTAAAGTCTTTCAACATTAATGTACTAGAAATGTATATTGGCGTGGAAAAGACTGAAAAGTAACAGTGTTTTCCATGTTGTTTCTTTCAATGAGTATGGGAGTAGGGCTGTGCAGTTACCCGGCATACAGTAGGAGGCCAATAAATGTTAAGTACATTAACTAATAAAAACCAAAGAAGCTACCAAGGGACATAGTCAGCCATAGGCTCTCTTTCCTTGCTTAAGAAAATATGATGAGATGTTAGAGTATAGTGGTGGGGGTTGGCTCTGAATTCTTGGTTTTTTTTTGTTTGTTTTCTTTTTTGTGTTTTTTTTTTTTTTTTTTTTTCCTATGGCCATCTGCTGTTTTTAGCTCACCTGGAGAATACTTACCATGCCTCTGGAGAAACCTCTATGTTTGGTTGTCCTAAACAGTGCCCTACTTTGGTCTAAGTTTTCTGAATCACACCTTTCCCTGAATCCCTTATTATTATGCTGAGCATATCATCCAGCTAAGAATTTGGGAACGATGCTTAATGAAAACCATCCTGAAAAGTGAAACAAAATGTAGCTGATGTCAGAATCCATACACTTATTTACAAATGAGTCCACGGGGGAAAGAGGGGGAGGTGTGAGACAGTGCAAAAGGCAGAACGTCTGTTGTCTTTGCTGTCTTATTTAGTTACAGAAACCTCTAGAGGGGCAAACAGAGAATATTCTAGAATGATTTTCACTACAGTGGTAATTGCTTTGCTTTATACCTTTCATTGACTTCCCCCCTCTTTTTTAATGGAACAAGAGCATTCAGCTGTAGAATAGATGAAACACCAAAGACAGATAACAACCCAAGTCCCCTTGTAGGAGGACATGTGGTTGACTGACGGAGTCTGTTGAGTCCATGGTAGGAGCTCACAAACACATTTTAGGGGTTCCTGAAAGTCATTCTGGAAGATGACATCACCTGTCGCAAGGAACGATCATATTGGGAATAGAAGAGTATCCTTCGTCATTATGAGTCTTCTCTGAATGCACTGACATATTCTCTGAAAGACATTTCCTCTTCAAAGCAAAAAGGAGCACGTCCTGTGGACCTCAGAGACAGACATTGAAGGCTCGAGTGACTGTGGGTGCTGCGATTTGGCCTCTTCAGAAGAACATAGCACTCTTTGCTGATATTCTTGTGTGTCATATGAAACCAACCAAGCAAATCCAATAATTCACCTTATTAGCCACAGCTTTGCTCAAGGCAAGATTAAGGAAAGCAGCATTCAGTTTCTTTCTGAATTCAGTGGTGTCTTGTTGAGAAGTGTCACGTTTCTTTTTTGCTGAGCTTATTCATTAAGGGAATGTGAACCATTTTAACAGATAACCTCCAAATTCTGAGGGAGTTAGCACAGCATGAGTTCGTTCCTAGGTTATTTCACTGTCCAGTGCGGCTGTTTGGGGACAGTTAGCTTTCCACTGGTCAAGGACAAGGACCCAAGCTTCTTTCATCTTAAGGCTCTGCTCTCTGTTGGTCCTCAGAATTTTCTCCATTTAGAGGGTGGACAGAGAAAGAGGAGAGTGTATCAAACATGGGAGGCTTTTATGAGTCAGTTTTAGAAGTAGCTCACTTCATTTCTGCCCACATCCCATTGGCTAAAACTCATCACATGCCTTACCTAACAGCAATGGAAGCTGAACTCTGCTGTGCAACCGGGTGGCCAGGAAGAAGAAGGAATTGGTGTAGCGACCTCTAGTTAATCTATGCCACAAAGGGCAATAGTTAGATAACGAGGCCTTTCCCATAAGCAAGGTGATGTAAGAGGAGTAGCAGACATGGCCCTAAGTTAGGTTTCCTGGGGAGGTAAGTATGGAGGTTTAGAACTAGCAAACAGCCTTTGGCACCCCATGTACAACACACTCCTGTGGGCAAACCCAGGTTATTCTCAACTCCCTGTGCATCATTGGGTATAATTCCAGCCATTTCTTAAGAAACTAAAACGTAGAGATAGAAAATGTTCTTGACCACATAGCTAATTGTGGCAAAGTGGCAAGAACAATGCTGATATCAAAGTAATGTTAAATTTACTTCTCTCTGTCTCTCTCTGTCACTCCTTCCCCCCACCCTCTCTCTATATAATACATGTGTGCACACATGTGTATGTGTATATATACACATGCATGTATATATCTATACAACTATGTATATGATATATATGGTAAAAGAATTTGAAGATTTTAACATTTTAATTCATATTAACTAAAATCTACTTTTGATACACCATTTTTTAATACTGTAATTAAGAATGGCTCACTTAGGACAAAGAAAGCAGTCTATTTAGCTGGCTTTTGGGACCAACGAACAAAGCCTGGTTTAAATCAACCAACCAAAATTATTTGTTAGCAAATATTTATGTAGTGTCTACAATATGCAAGACAGCAAGAGCCCTAAAATTATTTATTCACTTAATCCTCAGATGGGAAAGTAGTATTATTATTCCCATATTATAGATGAGAAAATTAAGGTCCAGGAGGGTTAAGTAACTTGGCATGGCCACATAAGTAATTAGTGACAGAGCCAGGATTTGAACTTAGAAACTAGTTCTTCAAGTAACCCTAGCCACTACATTTGGTGCCCCATATCAGATCATAAAGAGGCAGAGTAGGACTGAGGATTGGGTTGATTTAATAACTCAGTGGCACTCAGATACACAGGTTTCTTACAAATTCCAGATTCTTTCTATATTTCTTTTTTAAAAAGATTTTAATTTTTTTTTATTTGAGATAACAGGTGAGCAAGGGACATGGGCAAAAATAGAGGGAATTTTAAGCAGACTCTGCACTGAGCACAGAGCCAGACCCAGGGCTCAATCTCATGATCCTGAGATCATGACCTGAGCAGAAATGAAGTCAGATGCTTAAGCAACTGAGCAATTCAGGTACCCCTTCTTCCTATATTTCATCTCCTATCTCTGCTTTCCTTTATGGCATGAAAACAAGAGGCTGCCCTCTGCCCCCACCCCCGGGGGGGAGTGTGTGTGCGAGTGGTACACTTCTTCACATCTAGTGGAGGAGAGGGACTAGTTTCTTATTCTTGAGTCTGTTTCTCCCTGTGTTTCATTGGCCCAAATTTGCCCAATATGGCTTTCATCTCTAAACTAATCACTGGCAAGGGGCTGAGTTAACCTGATTGATTGGCATAACTTTAGGTCAACTATTTGGTAGAAAGTGGATGTTTAAAAGTCAACCACAGGGATGCCTGGGTGGCTCAGTTGGTTAAGCAGCTGCCTTCAGCTCAGGTCATGTTCCCAGCCTCCTGGGATCAAGTCCCACATCGGGCTCCTTGCTCAGCAGGAGCTGCCTCTGTCATTCTCTCTGACAAATAAATAAATAGAATCTTTAAAAAAAATAAAAAAAAAATAAAAGTCAACTACAAAGTCTGTTGTAGGCACTGACATTTCTAGGCATTAACCTGATTCTCCTGATTCTGATGCATTGCCTCCTTAGCTTATACAAGTGATACAGGGCAGTTCATGGTATTCCCTTATAATGAAATGATATTTTAAAACATTGGAGCACTTTTACATATGTTGTCTCGTTTCCCAATTAGTAGGCAGGGTAAGTTTTATGATCCCTACTTCTTAAATGAGGAAACATGTTCAGGAAGGAAGATGTGTGTTCTTCAAAGCCACACCAATACTTAGTGTGAGGGCAGAGATTTGACCCCATGTCTCCTAACTTATGGTGCAGCCATGATGAATTAACTACTCTGTCTTCATCAGATATGAAGTCACACTAATGAGAAATCTCTGGGCAGAGTAGATATCTAACTGGGTCACTTTAAGCTGATTCTATTTATTTTAAAATTTCTGTAGCAGGACTTTAGCATTTTGATTCTCCTGGGAAATTTCTAACTAGATTTTGCCTCTTATACTCAGCCAAAATGTTCTACTTTTTCTATCCCTAAGGATTTGGACTGTTAAACATTTTTAATGCTGGAAGCTTCTTATGCATGAAGAGAAAGTTTAGGAAGAACATCACAGCAGCCAAATCTCCAGAACACGATGCACTTCCTTTGCAAGGAATTAAAACTTTTAGAACTTCTCTGTTTCATTAAAAGTACAAGAATAAGCATTAATTAACAGGAAAATTATTAAAATAATGCATAAAAGATGTCCTGCTGGTCTCTGGAGTCTGACAGTCTTAATTTTCTTTTCTTTTTCTTTTGCTCTGTATCTTCTATAAATAGTATCCAAAACTTAACTAGCATGCCACAAATTCAGTTGAGGGAACGAACTGTAATTATAACCATTGTAGGGCTATGACTTTCAGCATTTTCATGTTCAGAGATATCAGACTTTATGATGTAGTGAAGCCAAGAATTGGTGCACCATGGCCTTGAGGGGTCAGTGTTGTTGGCTCTTTCATGACCCTTGTTAAGTTCTGGATATTACAGAAATGATAAAAAGAGCTGGAAATATTGTACAATGCTTGGTGCATAGCAGATACCTAATACCTATATATTTATTGCATAAATGCTGAGTAAGTGAACTCTCACCTTTTAAAAGATGAGAGTAGTAAAAACCCAGAGAGGAAAAATACTGGTTCAAGTTTATGGCAGAGCCAATACCAAGATTTCAACACTCTCTTCTCTTTCTTTCTTTCTTTTTTTAAGATAGATTTATTTGAGAGAGAAAGGGAGGGAGGGAGGGACAGAGAGAGAGCAAACAGGGGAGGGGCAGAGGGTGAGGAAGGAGAATCTCAAGTTACTCCCCGCTGAGCATGGAGCCCAAGATTGGCTGAATCTCACTACCCTGAAATCATGACCTGAGCCAAATCAAGAGTCAGATGCTTAACTGACTGAGACACCCAGACACACCAAGATTCAACTTTCTTGATTCCTAGTCCAATGCTCATTCTACCAAGATATGAGTTGGGGAAAGACCTTCATACCAGTCAAAGCAAGTTATCTAAATAAAATATATAAAGTAAATAGTTATGCAGAGTTATAAGAAAGATGCTCCTAACCTGGCAGTTCTTTTAATATGGGGTTTGATTAGAGTTATGTGAGGATCATGATATAACTAAGTTTAGGACTGGTAGAACCAGCAAGGTATGGATTTTAAAGTGATGGCTTTAAAGGGTGTTGGTGGGTAAAAATGTCTGTTAATGCTGTCTACTCAAGAGTTCTGGGAAGTTTCTATAATGAGCAAATAAGTGGTTTACCTGGGGAAGAGTTTTATGGAATGGTAAAGTTGTGTTGATGAAAACAGTGGAATAGTAAAGTCATATAGATGTAAGCTGTGTGATTTCCATTGCTAGAATGAAAAGGCAGAAGAGCTGCAGATGTCTAGAGGGTGGGTAATTCAGAGGGTAACACGTGGTAGGCGTAAGTAGAGCAACTGATAAAGTGGCAATGACTTAGTAAGGTCAGGAACATCTCTGTTGGGAGAAAAAGCCTATGATTTATCTCTTTTCATATACATTCCTTCTTGGGTGTGAAATCTTCTATGGAAAACCTAAGGTTTGGGGCACTTGGGTGGCCTAGTCAGTTGAGCATCTGACTCTTGGCTTTAGCTTGGATCATAATCTTGGGGTCATCGGAACGAGCACCCCATCGAGCTCCAGGCTGATTGTGGAGCCTGCTTGGGATTCTCTCTCCTTCTCCCTCTGCCCCTCCCTGCTTGTGCTCTCTCTCTCACTCCCCCCAAAATATTTTTATTAGAGAGTTTGAGACTTAAAGAAGTAAAAAAAATGTGTCCTTTTGTGCTAAGGAAATAAACAACAGTTTTGGAAACTAAACAAAAATTAGATATCTGCACAACAAGGCTATCATGCTGAAAATTATTGAATAGCAAAACAAAACAAAAACAAACCTAGTCTCCAAAACCCCAGCTACAATAATAACAACAAAACACCCTTTTAGTTTCAAAAGAATATTTCACTTGCAACCTTGGTAACCAGTGGTTGGTTAACTGATTGTTCTAAAATTGTTTTCTAATGATTGGTGTCCAGGTCACAATTATTTTTATAAACCTGTTACTTAGTAGGTGTAGTATTTATTTATGGCTTAAATTTTACAATTAGTTTTATGTCAAAGTGGCCCAAGAATAGCAATGGATGTATGAAGTATGTCTGAAGTATGTATGAGATGCAGTAGGTCTGTCAATCCCTTTCCAGTGAATTCCCTAGGACCACCATTGTGTTAGAATGCTCATTAAGAATCCCCAGGCTAGGTATTATAGTGGTGTCCATTTGGAAAGGTCTAGAAAGAGTTACAGTAAGTAACATTTTTAGACCTTCCAGTTTATCAAGTACTTTTGATGCTTGCTGTTTTCTCTTAGTTTTTGTGTCTTTTCAAGCACAAAATAAGTTGAAGTCTGAGCAGTTATGTTTTCTTTGTTTTCTGATTGTTCTTCTTACTCTCATCCATCTTCCTTCTTCATGATTCTGCTATCAATAATGAAAATTGGGCTTTTCTTCCTCTAATACCCAAGAATACCTAGGTTTCCAGGTCTGGAAGCCTTGCACTTATTCATGAAAAATTGGTAACATTTCCCTCTTTCCCATGTTCTCCTCACTACATCACAATTCATGGTTCTTAGACTGGACTCTGAATGTCATAAAGTGGGAAAAACTCTAATCTGAAATAAAGAACTTGTCTAGGAAGTGAAACCAGGAGATTCAGAGCTGAAACCATTTCTATACAGTTACCTGGTATGAAAGCCAAACACAAGAGTTGAAATGTTTAGGGAAAAAGCACTCCTCCCAGTGATCCCTTTCATCCTGTTTTTCTAGTTACTATGTTATTTGTTTGTTTATTATTTTAATTCTAGTATAGCTAACATACAGTGTTGTATTTGTTTCAGGTTTGCAATATCATGACTCAGCATCCTGTACATTACTCAGAGTTCATCATGACACCATGATAAGCATCCTCTTAATCCCCATCACCTATTTCCCCATCCCCCACCCACCTCCTCTCCAGTAACCATCAGTTTGTTCCTTATAGTTAAGAGTCTGCTTTTCTGTTTGTCTCTTTTTTGTTCATTTGCTTTGTTTCTTAAATTCTACATATGCATGAAATCACTTGGTATTTGTCTTTCTGTGACTGACTTATTTCACTTACCATTGTACCATCTAGGTTCAACCATGTTGTTGCAAATGGCAAGATTTCATTCTTTTTTATGGCTAAATAATATTCCTGTGTGTGTGTGTGTGTGTGTGTGTGTGTGTGTGTGTGTACCACATCTTCTTTATCCATTCATCTGTCAGTAGACACTGGATTGCATCTATAATTTGGCTATTGTAAATAATGTTGCAGGAAACATAGGGGTGCATATATTCTTTTGATTTAGTGTTTGTGTATTCTTTGGGTAAATACCCAGTAGCACAATTTCTGAATCATAGGGCAGTTCTATTTTTAACTTTTTAAGGAACCTCCATACTGTTTTTCATGGTGTCTGCATCAATTTGCATCCCCACCAAAAGTGCAAGAGGGGTCCTTTTCTTCACATCCTCACCAATATTGGTTGTTTCTTATGTTTTTTATTGTAGCCATTCTAAGAGGTATGAGGTGATTTATCCTGAACAATCCCTTTCAATGCCTTCATGGCACAGATGAAGAAATTGAGTCCCCTTGCACAGAAAGGAAAAGTGATCTGCTTAAGAAAACATCTTGGTCTCTAACATACTTTAACATAAAAATTGACATTGGCAAAGCAATTGAATTATGAAGGTTTTTTTTACTACCTTCTTTGTTCAAGAATTCTGTCATTAAAATGTGTAGTTCTATTTGTGATTATTCACAGCATTTGAAACAACAGCTTGAGTACAGACTGGGTCTTTCTTCTGAAAATATCAAACCACTTATGAGCCTTTTATCTCAGCTGGCAGAACCTGGCACATATCATGCTCTTTCTAGCAGATCTTAAGGGCTATTCATAAAATATTAATGTGCATTATGTATATATTCATATTTCATTGTAAATATATTTACCAATTTTCATTCTTCTCAGATATAATACTTCATGAGTTCAAAGAAGAAAATCCTGAGAGGGAGACATTAGCTGTTGAAGACCAAGTACAAATATAAGAAGGTAGGCGCTGATTCTTTTAAAGTCTTTCTTTCAACATTTGAATATTACTGTCATGGCCTTCGTGCAGACATTGAACAGAGAGGTGCGTGTTCATGGGTTGGTGGGATTAGGTAAAACTACCCCTTGCTGAGCCCTTGAGGAACCAAACTAAGCATTTCAAGTGTATAGATGTGGATATATGGTCCCATGTTGTTGTTTTCTTCTTTTTTTTCAAATTTTTTTGAATTTTTTTTTTCTTTAAAGGTAAAGAAGACAGGGTTCATGATGTTAAATGTCCTGTTGTAAAAGGACAAAAACAGGTGTGATGGAGGGTCTCCAGTTTTTCTTGCCTCCATCCCTCACTTCTTTAATTTTCCCCATTCTGTCTTTATTGAGCTATCTTCCCTGCCTTTGAACTGTAATTAATTAAAAAAAAACCTACAAGACTTACTAAAAGAGATCTTGAGTGTAATGTTCTGACAGGTATCAATATAGCATTGCACAGATGATCCCGAGCAAGAGGCACGAAAACTAGAACAGAACTTGAGCAGTTGCCCACTGTTCAGCTGTGAGTCTTGTAGCAGCAGTTAAAGACGAACACAGTTACCTGAGCCCAACTGCACAGACACATTGCCCCTCTTGCACTGGCTCTTACGGAACCCCAGCCCTGCTTTGAGTCAAATTTACCTATCTCAGGTCCCCTCTGATGTGCGTGAGCTGAGTAAAGCTTTTATTGGAACCACTTCAACTAAATTTTTTTTCCTGCACTTTGAAACAGAAACTAGCCAAATCCCATTCACCCTAATATCTCCTCTTAGAAATCCTCATTCACCCCTAAGGACTGGGTGGATGCCTGCTCTCTAGTCCAGCCGATCCAGAAATTCCTTTATTTTGGCATTTAACATACTGAATGACAATTACTTCTTTTACTCTCAAGAGAATATAAACCCCCTGAAGGCAGGAACTTTGTCTTGTGTGGACTTGTGTGGACGAGTAGGAGACACTCCTGTATTTCCTAAGTCAACGATTGATCGACTGACCGACCTGAGTCATGCAGGTACAAAGTGGCAATACGTTCTAATGAAGCTTGCTTCATTTGAAGTCTTGCCATGCTTCTTAACCTTGCCTGATCGCAGTAATTAATTGTGTCAAAAGAATGTGTATATGGAGAAAGAGAGGAACTGAAGGGCTGTTCATTATCACCTGTCCCTAAGGAAAACTCTCTGGGTTTCATTTCCATAATTCAGCTCTCACCTTGTGGTTCAGATGATGTCCCACAAGTTAATCCCTATCGATTTGTTCTTAGCAAATTACTGCTGGTCATTAAACCTGGTAGCAGCCTTCTTATGTTAGGGTTTTCCCTATCCCCACCTTCCAGATCTTTTTCTCTGTGAGTTGTTTTGGTAGGCTTAAATATCATGGGCATTTTTAAGTTTCTGCACAGACAGACCTAATAGTACTGAGCTGTTAAGTGATGGTTCCTTTGGATGGATGAGTGCTGTCATCTTCTGGACTGGCTGTTTTTTTGATGACCCAAGTCTCTAAAATATGACTCATTATCCTTGGGGATGAGGTCCCGATTGATTCAATTTCTTAGTCTCAGCTAAGAAAAATGCTTTCTCCTTTATAGCGTATGGAATATAAAAGATGTTTTATTGGACTTCACTTTAGTAGCTCAGAACAGGATATGTAGTAGATGTCCCTTAAGTGTTTGCTGAGTGATAGGAAAATGGACAATTAGGATTATAATCATTGTAACAAAGTCATGATAGAAATGGGACCAGGTGCTATCAGAGGTCAAAGAGAAGTAGGGTTAGCACAGTCACATTTGGTGTCCTCTGTTCCTTCTTTTCATCACTTTTACTCCCCTTCACTTTCAACCTAACAGGGAAAAGAATCCCTAGATTGGTGTCCTCAGATTTTACTGTCCTCCAAAACTGTTCTTCAAAGTGTGCCATGGGATTTTAGTTCCACAAGGTGCAGATGTCACCTTGTCACACAGTGTATGGACATGCTGGCAATAGCCACTTGTTTCTTCTTGGCACACATTGTTCTAGGAACTCTGATGGCTTCCTCCCCCTAGCTCCTGGAACTATCTGCCTTTCTCTGAGTTCAGGGCTTTCTCTGAGTTCAACCCACATGCAGGACAGAATAGAGGTGCTGAGGAGTTGATAGCCCTGGGCTTGGTCTTTGGCCAGGGATAGGAGTTGGTAGATGAAAACCTCAGCTTCTTTGCCTCTCTTGCCTCTCTCGGGTGGGACAACTCTGTCACCTAGAAGTCCCGAGAGGGATCAGGAGAGGTAACCTGCTCATTAACGTAGCCTATATTTTCTTTCTTCCCTGTCCTGTTTCTCTTCTCCAGTTCCTTAATAAACTATTTGGATTCAAATCCTTATCTTAGTTCCACTATTCAGGGAGCCGATGCTAAGATAAACATCAAATGGTTTCTTTAGTCAAAGAAAATTGGAAAGTATTGGGTTAAAGTTACACAAGTGCTTCTCAGAGTCTTTAATATGCCGATATTTATTGTGACTATCAAAGGGAGGGAATTAGTGTAGACTATTCTCAAACTTAATTAAGATCAGCTCTCCCCATATCCAAGAATTTTATGAAATTAGTTTGTGAGGAGCAAACCTGAGAACTATACTTTTGGGACATTCTAATCCCAACAAAACCTCCTTATGAGAAATATTTTGTAACAAGATGGTTAACCTTTAAGAATTATAATTTTTTTATATTGTAATTATTATTTATGAGTAGTTTGAATAACCCATCATGGTTTTCAAGGGGGTTTTCTGAATTGTTGTGAGGACATGAGCAGTTAACTCAAATGATGGGGTCACCTCAGTCCCAAGACCCTGACAAGGGAAGTCAGGGCAATGGTAAATGCAATAACATTTTAAGCTCTGTGGCTTTGATAGAAATACAACATTTTGGCCTACGATTCCCATTTTATAAATGAGGAAAATGAAGTTCTCAGAAAGGCTACTCTCCAAAGTCACACTGCTAAAAAAAAACCTGACAAGTCCAGGGCCAGAAAGTTGAGCTCCATCCTCGTCCAGTGCTCCTTACTCTCTTCCACATTGCTTCTGTGTGGTGTGGGAGCAAGAGGAATAGAATGGAGAGACAGACTGGATGTGAGGTAAAATATGGAGAACAGACCTGGGGTTTGTTTTGTGAGCTCTTAACTTGGTGGGTCTTTGTATCTTTGGACAGAAATTCAAGTCCATGTTCCCTTTCCCATTCATTTCCCTTTCTTCGATGTTCTATTACTTCTTCCTTAAACACTTTAGGATAGCCAAGGTAGTCAAGAGGATTTCTATTCTGGTGTGTCTTATGTCTCAGCCTCTTCTCTCTACACATATGCATCTTTCTGAGAAACCTAGTTCATGCACCACACATTTGATTTCCGGAGAGGATCTTATGTTAACACTGCTTTCTTGTTCTTGAATTAAGAAATGCTAAATTTTTAAAATTAATCCTTAAGTACTTGTTATTTTAAATTGTATTTTAAAGTATTTTAAATTATGAGCGCTTAATGATCTGAACAGGAAAACTAGAAGCAAGGCTTACAGATCTAGATCTCAGGGAAAAAAATCTACTAGTGATCTTTGAAAAGAAAATACAATGGATGTTGAAAAGCTGTCCTTTGAGTTTTCTACTTTGCCTTGGAATTTCTGCGTAATAAATCTGTGTGCTATGTCACTACCATAGTTCAACTCTACATCACTTAGTCTTTCTCTATTTTCTGTGATTTTTTTCGTATGTCTAATACTCTGAAGACAATTCTAAGAGATTCTGACAATGACAAATGCTTTATGAATTCTGGAAGATAAAATAAAAAAGAAATAACCAAAGACTTAGTCATATAGAAATTCTGGTTCTTGGAAGTGAGGTATAATACAATGGTTCTCAGTCCACTTGCACTATATACATAGGGTGGATGGTGCTTTGTGAAGCCTCTGGTATGAACACACCCAACCCTGGCTATGGTGTTGTCTCTCTCTCTCTCTTTTTTTAAGATTTAAATTTTTTAAAAAAATTTTTAGATTTTATTTATTTATGTGACAGAGAGAGAGAGATCACAAGTAGGCAGAGGCAGGCGGAGGGGGGGAGCGGGAAGCAGGCTCCCTGCTGGGCAGAGAGCCCGATGCGGGGCTCCATCCCAGGACCCTGAGATCATGACCTGAGCCGAAGGCAGAGGCTTAACCCACTGAGCCGACCAGGCGCCCCTCCTCTCTTTTACATTCAAGAGAATCTGTCTTACTGAAAAGTAATCTCTTGCAAATTTAGTAACTTATCACTAGTGTTATTTTAAAGAGTATTTTAAAGGTAATTAAACATTTTCAAAATAATTATTTTAACACCAAAGCTTCACCTCCAGTCACAGAAGATGAATCTATACTCTTGTAAAAAATTTAAGCAGTGGGACGCCTGGGTGGCTCAGTTGGTTAAGCAGCTGCCTTTGGCTCAGGTCATGATCCCAGCGTCCTGGGATTGAGTCCCATATCGGGCTCCTTGCTCGGCGGGGAGCCTGCTTCTCCCTCTGCCTCTGCCTGCCACTCTGTCTGCCTGTGCTCACTCGCTCTCTCTCCCTCTCTCTGACAAATAAATAAATTTAAAAAAAAATTAAGCAGTAGATATGTATGTAGATTAGAAAGATTCTACCCTGAGCGGTCAAGATGGCGGAGAAGTAGCAGCTGAGACAACATCAGGTAGCAGGAGATCAGCTAGATAGCTTATCAAACCATTGTGAACACCTACAAATCCAACGGGAGATCGAAGAGAGGAAGAACAGCAATTCTGGAAACAGAAAATCGGCCACTTTCTGGAAGGTAGGACTGGCGGAGAAGTGAATCGAAAGCGACGGGAGGATAGACCGTGGGGGAGGGGCCGGCTCCCAGCAAGCGGCGGAGCAACGGAGCACTAAATCAGGACTTTTAAAAGTCTGCTCCACGGAGGGACATCGCTCCAGAGGCTAAACCGCGGTGAAGCCCACGCGGGGTCAGCGTGGCCCCAGGTCCCGCAGGGTCACAGAAGGATCGGGGGTGTCTGAGTGTCGCAGAGCTCGCAGGTATCAGAGCGGGAAGCCGGCTACAGAGACAGAGCCGAGGAGTGAGCTCTCAGCTCGGGGTTACCTTGAACCGGTCGCAGGCTGGGTGAGCTCGGAGCGCGGCCAGAGGCGA
>PISX010027271.1:0-23408 GCA_004024625.1 Mellivora capensis | reverse complement strand
TTTTTTTTTCTTTTTTCCTTAACGGACTTTGGCAGAGGATTCCATTTCTTCCGAAACAGAGCACCTTGCAACCTTCTGTGAGAAACTGTATTGGTGGTCCAAGGGGTAATGAATGAAATTGAGCAAAAGAGATTTTAGGTTGAAAATCAGGGAAAAAATATACCTGCAGCGAGTCCCATTATTCTGTAGAATAATCTCCCAGGGGAATCGGTAATGGCCCCCATCACACAAGTAATTCTAAATGAGCACAGAAAAATATTGAGAGTAATTTATGAGGAAACAGCATGTATTAGGAAAGAAGAGAGAAAATGACCTAATTTTTCCATCTGTAATTTTCATGATTCTGCCTTGAATGGCCTCTTCACACATAATATCTGACAATTTGGGTATGCAAAACTAAAAAACACAAAAATTATCTTTGGCCAACTCTTCAAGGCAAGAGCTAAAGAACTTTAAAAGGAAATAGTCTTGACAATAAAAATTATATGTCAAATTATGATAAGGTACTCATACTTCTTTATACACATTTACGTACTTCTTCAGTGTGTGCGGCTTATTCTAAGATCAAAATTCAGATGTTTCTCCCCGGTCGAGTCACTGTTTCAACATCTCTGTCACTGCAGCTGATCCTGATTCTGATGCTTCCCGTTAGGAGTCAAATCCCATTTTTTTTTTTTTTTTAAACTGAGACAGGAAATACCGCTCGGTGCTGGAATACATGTGAAAATCAGAACACTTTCAAAGATGTAATACAGGAAATCAACCAGAGAATATTCCAATAGTCACAATATGCTTAACATTTTAAACATTTTCTTCCTCTTTTAAACAAATGCTGAACAAAGCTTCCTGTGTTTCAACAGTGAACTCAATGGACGCTCAAAATGGCAAGTCCCACATAGTTATTATTCCTTCTCTTCACACTTAATTTCCCTGGCTTTGTAGGAGGCTTCCAGGACTTTAAAGATGACCTGTGGAGCACTTCTGTGCCTTTATGTTTCAAGTCCTGTCGTGGAGTAGATAGAAAGTAATATCAGTCCTTGACATCAACAATTTGCTCTTTTGAGTTCCTACAATATGGGGTGGGGGGATTAAAATCCTAAGAAAGAAACCTGTTTATATTTCCTGGAGAAACTTACAAGTTAGGCGGGAAGGGGTGATGTAATGCTAATAACATAAATAACAATACAATGTTATCTGTGTTTCCTTACCCATAAAACCCAGGTTCCCGTACTTACCTGGTCGTAACAGATAGAAAAATGATTATTGCAAGGCACTTGGCACAGTGCTTGACACACAGAAGTGTTCTGTCAAAATATTGCCATTACAGGAAAATTGCCAGTTAAGTGAATTTTTTTTTAAAAAGTCTTGCTTGGAAGTTGGGGAGAAGCAGAGGTCAAGGGAAGGTGAGGCCATTTGTGGCAACCCAGGAAAGTTTCTTCGACAAAGCAGGATTTACACTGGGCTTTGAAAAATGAGGAAGACCAGCCAAAAGGAAAAAAAAAAAAAAAAAGTCCCTGTTCACTTCCCGAAATGGCAATTGGCAGGACTGTCCAAGTTGATGACACATTCTTTCAAACTTCTTTCTTGAGTGATGCCATGGCCTGATTTCCCATATCTTTTAAACCTGTTTTGCCAGGTAAGTGCAAACGTCAGACATCAGAGCATTAGATCATTTACAGTCCAGTCCTAATTCAATTTGGTCCCATCTCGGACTCCTCCATAGCACAACCCAAGAGCACTCACCAGCCAGATAGTATCTATGGAGTAACACCCAAAGACCCTTGGGGAACAACAGGGACTTGGGTTTCAGAGTGGACCTAAGCTACATTTTCAATAAAAGTCAAAGCTAACCAGGTGATGCCTTTCTAGTCAGGATGAACCAGTGACAGCCCCACACCCTTTGAGTCAATGGGAAATAGTTTCTTAATTCACTTTTGGGAAATGTTGCCAGTGATTCAGCACTATAAGCTGGCTCACTGGGACATCATAAAGGATATTTCCCTCAACAGCTTCCCCACCTCCTTGGTAAGAGATGAGTTTCCCAGGCTGTAGTGTTACCCATAAGCACCCCTCCTGTGATAGGAGGCCTTATCAACATTATTGAGACTCTAGAATGCTCTTTGAGTAGATACTTTATAATTAATTATCCAAGCTGGAAGCCTTTTGAGAGTACATAATATTAATAATTGTGCCACAAAAGCAGACATCAACAAAGAATGTTCCAGGCAAATCAGGATATACGGTCACCGTGTCTCAAGGTTTCAGGGCCCTGAAGATATTCATTTGTCAAGCATTTGTTAAGCAAATACTATGTACCAGACACAATGATGTATGTTAGAAATAATATATTTCTTTGCCCTAGAGGTCTCAGTCTAGTAGGGGAGACGAACACATAAATATGCTTTATAAAGCTCTGGAGAGGTCAAGGAATCTGGCGCATCCCTAAGTCAGCTTGAAGAGTGAGAGAAGATTTCCTGAAGTGCTGACCTGCCCATGCCTTCAACAGACAATGAATAAGAGTAACCAAGTTCAGGCTGAAATGTCACTGCAAACCAGAAGTATTTTATATTTACCAGTCATTTACTGTATATCAGCTACTTTGTATGTAATATCTCATTTAACTTGTACTTCTGGTATTTTCACTTTACAGACAAGAAAAATGAACACAGAAATAGTAAGTAATCTTCAAGGTGTGGCAGGTTTAAAACAGTGAAAGGACGTATGTCCCTTTCCCATGAATCTTATTTTGACCAAGAGAGCACAGTGAAATGTGACTTCCAAGGCCAGGTGCTAAGAAGCCAAGCAACTGCCACCTGGTTTGCTGAAAAACACGTGTTGGACCCCTGAACTGCTAAGAAGATACCCCACAGCCTGGTGACTGTCAGGCTGGAGCAGCCACATAGAGTCATCTGGCAGATAGTACCAGCTGAGCGTATCCTTCAGGCATCCCCCAGCCCAGACATCAGATAGATATGTAAGAAGTCATCTTAGAAGCAGATCCTCCAGGGGTGCCTGGGTGGTTCAGCCGGTTAAGTGTCCAACTAACTCTTGGTTTCAAAAGCTCAGGTCATGATCTCTAAAAGTTGAGAGATGGAGCCCTGCATCAGGCTCAGAGCGGGGTCTGCTTGAGTCTCTCTCTCTCTTTCCCTCTCTCTGCCACCTCTTGCCAGTAAATAAATAAATCTTAAAAAAAAAAAAGAAGTGAATCTTCCAGACCCAGCATGGAAGAACTGTCCATACTCGACCTTTTCTGCATCCAGACTGATAAAATTTGTAGCCTTAAAATGGTTATTTTTTTGTATCACTAAGTTTTGGTACATCAATAGTTACTGGGTCATAAGAACACATGCCTAAGCAGGCAATAAAAGGGAATTCAAATCCAGAAAGTCTGGAATCAAACAAAACAAAACACACACACAGTGCTGTGTTTTTGTTTTTGTTTTCGTTTTTACAACACAGTGATTCAACAATACTCTTTAATTGCAGCTTCCCAAGAAACATGACTTCTTTTGTATACATACAAGCCCCTCTGGTAACTGACACAGAAAGTTCAGTGAAGTGATTAGAGATGGATCTGGAAAGAAAACAAAAATCCATCAAGTGACAGAAGTCCTCATAAATCACATTAAGGTGTCCGAAGCAATAGGAAGCCATTGTCACATTTGAAAGCAGTAGAATGTTGTACTCAGCTTTGTGTTTTAAAGGGATCACTCTGGCATTTATGTGGAAGAAGATCTTGAGGGGAACAAGACTGAGAACATTTAGGAGCCTATGAAAGCAATTTAAGCAAGAAATAAGTCAATGGCAGTGGCAGAACAGAAGAGGAAGAAGGGGGCTGAAATCTGGAAACAGCTACACGGATTACTGACCGTTAAACCAAACCTGCAGCCAGAGAGAAATTCAAAAACAGGGGAAATGATTAGCGAATGATCTAGAGTGAATGTTCCAGGCCATATTTGCTGAGTTAATTGAAAAGCACAGTTGTACCTTTCATTTCCTTCTCTTCCCCTCCCTTTCTCTTCCCTTCCCTCTTCTCTAGTTCTTCCCTTCCTTCTCTTTCCTTCTCTTCCCTTTCCTTTGAGATGGTGAAAGAGGAACAAAGCACGATAGGAAGATTACTATAGATAATCATTTTGAGAAAATAGAACTATATTGTCAGTCATGACAGCAAGGTTCCTCATTATTAAAGAAAGTGAAAGAATGAGGAAAGCTAGAAATAGCCTTAAGATTATGAACTGAAAGTAGAAATATTGGTGTGAACTCACAGTTTTAGATAGATAGATGATAGGTAAATAGCCATATAGTTAGATAGACAGACAGAGATTTACATGTATAAATATATATATATGTATCTGTATGTACATACGTATAGAATTTCAGCTCTGTTTTCCAAGAGAGTCTAGAAGCAGTGACATTCCAGTAGTAATGAACACTTCAAGAACACATTTTGGGGGCGCCTGGGTAGCTCAGTGGGTTAAATCAACTGCCTTCGGCTCAGGTCATGATCCCAGGATTCTGGGATCGAGCCCTGCATCGGGAGCTCTGCTCAACAGGGAGCCTGCTTCCACCTCTCTCTCTCTGCCTGCCTCTCTGTCTACTTGTGATCTCTGTCTGTCAAATAAATAAATAAAATCTTTAAAAAAAAAGAACACATTTTTGTTTCCAAATAACATTGTCTACCAGAAGGAACTCCTTAGATAAATAATTGATTTCAGTACTTGGGTAAGGAAGATACAAAACGAATTTGGATTATCTTGTTGTACCAGAAAGAAAGGAAGTGCTCAAAGAATGATGTAAACAATGTCAAAGAGACATGAGAGTCAGTTTATAAGGGGTCCTACTGACCAAATCTGGAAAACTTTGAGAACCAGAATAAATGATGATAGTAATAGATCACAATCCATTGAATAAAATAGGTACCCATCAATCTATACTGATATAAATGACAGAATGAATAAATTAAGGAGGAGAAGATGATCTATCCAATAGTAGAAAACCAACTAATAAATGATAGAAATAGAAAATCACCATTTGATAGCATATAAGTGATTATTAGTCTAGGCAGGAATCAGGGAAGAATGCTAAGCCTGGTCAATGCAGGCTTAATGAGTTTGAGGCTGTTGGCATAATTCTGAAGTCAACATAAAATCTTTATCACCTACAAAAGGAGAAGATGGTAATTTTAAGGTGGAGAAAGCTGGCCACTTGACCAGGACATCAAAGTTGGCATCCCCAGGTGTGGGGATGTGTGGTTGCCTTATGCTTCCATCATGTAATCAACTTGGGAAGAACACAGCATCATTTTTAAGGTCTTCCTACCAAGCATGGGTGATCTGAGTGTGGTTATAAGAAAACCTCATAAAGACCCAGGTTGAGGTGGGGGCATCTATCAAATGAAACATCTATACTCTTTAATCTGTCAAGATCATGAATCATAGGGAAAGACTAAGGAAATGCTCCAGATTAAAGAAGTCTAAAAAGTGGTTGAAAAAAAATGTAATAATAATAATAAGTTCAATACATCTTTCTAGGCCAGAAAGGAAAAAGACACTCTTAGAGTAACTGTCAAAATTTGAAGGGTGGCTGTAGATTGCAAGGTAGCATTGTATCCAATTTCTTGATTTGGAAGATGATTTAGGATCAAAAGGAGAGTATCTTTGTTTTTAGGAAATGTTCACTGAAGTTTTAGGCATTGTGTCTACATAAGTCCATGAGATATGAAAGTACTTTAAACTCTTCTTTCAACTTTTCTGTAAGTTTGTAGTAATTTTTTAAAAAGATATTATGTATTTATTTGAGAGAGAATGAGAAAGAGAGAGCACAAGCAGGGGAAGGGACAAAGGGACAAGCAGACTCCCTGCTGGGGGTGGAGCAGACATAGGGCTCCATCCCAGGACCCTGAGATCATGACCTGACCCAAAATCAAACATTTAACCGACTGAGCCACTTAAGAACCCCTTTAGTAATTTTTTTAAAAAGTTAAAGAGAAGTTAGAAAAAAATTGTTACACATATGGGAAAAAATATAGATGGTATGAATTTCCTTCACAGCAGCTAAAATACAAGGCTTTTAATTCATTATTTTTTTTTAAAGTTAAAAAAAACAAAAATAAAAAAATAAAAGTTAGGGGCACCTGGCTGGCTCAATCAGTGGAGTGTGCAGCTCTTGATCTTGGGATTGTAAATTTGGGCCCCACGTTGGGTGTAGAAATTACTTAAAAATAAAATCTTAAAAAAAAATAGAGTCTATTTTATACGTATTATATGCTAAGAAAACCATCAGGCACAGATGATTAAAGGCTTTGCAGTTTTGACTCACAGATCATTGGCATTTAAGCAAGGAAAGGAAGGAAGGAAGGAAGGAAGGAAGGAAGGAAGGAAGGAAGGAAGGAAGGAAGGAAGGAAAAAAGAAAGAGGAAGGAAGGAAAGAGGGAGGAAGGGAGGGAAAGAAAAAGTTAAAAAAACAAAAAAGGGAAGGGAAAGGAGGTCACGGTTTTCAAACCGCTCTTCCCACAATTTCTAGGAAATGACTCAAGGGTTCATAAGCATTTAGTTTCAAATTTCATTATAAAAATATGCTTTCAAATAAACAAACAAAATATATAAAAACAGTAAAAATACATTCAACAATATATAAAAATTATAATTTAAAAAGAAAATCTACACTATACTGAAGTATGTTCTATACTGAATAAGAAGCTATCAACATATGAACTTACCATCTCTACATAGACATTCAAATTTACTGAGATTCAAATTTAAGAGCTCTGATTTCAAATTTACAGAGCTCTGATTTTTTTTTTTTTAAGATTTTTTATTTATTTATTTGACAGACTACAAGTAGGCAAGAGAGGCAGGCAGGGAGAGAGAGGAGGAAGCAGGGTCTCCGCGGAGCAGAGAGCCCGATGTGGGGCTCGATCCCAGGACCCTGGGATCATGACTTGAGCCGAAAGCAGAGGCTTTAACCCACTGAGCCACCCAGGTGCCCCTACAGAGCTCTGATTTTTTTTTTCCTTTTTATTCAAGACAGCTTCTATCCATGTAGCTAAATTTATAAATTCAGATCATAACCCCTATTGGTACGAATTGTAACTTTTCTTTAATCAATTTTATTTTTCAAATAAAAACACAGAAATTAATTGGATGGTAAAACTACTATAATCCTACAACTCTATTTCCTAAATCCTCTTTTTTTAATTATTTTCTTTTTTTCCCTAAGTTTTTTATTTTAATTCCAGTATAGTTAACATACAGTGTTGTATTATTTTCAGGTGTACAATGTAGTGATTCAACAACATCTTTTCTAAGTCTTGATTCCAAATACCAGTGTTCATAGGAACATTCTGTTAACATGATTGACTTTATAATAAGCAAATACTATAAATTTCACCTTATAAACAAGCATATTAGTAAGATCCTGTTTTTATCTTTTATATACTGATTCTTTTTCTAGCTGATGTCTAAGGAAAGAACTATGCTAAAAATTATGACAATCAAAACAATATACTGAATTAAAAACCATTTGCATTAGACGTTGCTTTAAAATAAGTCAAAGGATAAGATACATTTCCTCTTTAATTTTTTAGGTGATTAAGAAGAATAAAATATAAAGGCAGCTCACCCTAAAGAAATGTGCCCTTAATCCTTTAAATGGCATATTTTGCCAGATAATCTGGAAGAGGATAGAATTAATGACTGATAATGAATTTTGTATCATTTGACATCTTTGACTCCTTTGTGATATAAGAACCTGTGTTATTTGCATCAGTCAAAGCCAACTGATAGCTGTAAATAGACTCTTAACATCTTCGAATCACATATTTAATTAATGGGTTTCTCCAACACTTGCACGCATAGTAATACATCAATACACACCAAAAAAAAAAAAATTTATTTTGTTGGAGAATGGTGCCCTAATCCTCCCAAAACCTTAGCCCCTTGGTTTTTAACCAGAGAAATTTCAGACCTTGTCCCCTCCTAACACTTGGCCAGTTGAAGACACGTGCCTGCCACCTCTTGGGAAATGCTCCTGACAGCTGGTAGATAGAACCCAGCGTTGCTGCTCACGCACCCGGCAAAGAACCCGATAGCCCTCACAGCAAACTGTCCAGCTCGAAGTATCTACAGTGCCAAGGCTGAGAAATCCTGCCCTAGAGTGCATATTATTCTCTGATAGAAGAGTCCAGAGTAAGTTTTTAGACTGTTCTAGATTCATACCTAAGCTTCTAAATGCTTTTTTTCTTCACCTCCTCTTTCTTCTTAGATTGCCAGTGATGGATTGGTCTTTCAACTTCACTTCCTGTTTAACTCAAAAATGGGATTCTATGCTGCTGAGACTTTTCCCTACCTCCCCCCAAATTCTAAATTATTTACTCTTCCTTGTGTTTAAAGAGACAGGACAGTAAATAGGAACCCCTTTAACGAAAAAAGTAATACACAATACAATCTTCAACTTTATAGGTCAAGGGACTTGGCTTTACTAATTCAACCACAAGGTATCTGTTCAGACAGCAGTGATTTCCATCCTGTTTACAAGAAAGATTCCTGTCATTGTTTTCTTTTTACACCCAGCCATACACTTTAAATTTTAAAATACTTTGTCTACCAAATTGCATTTAATCATCTATTAATCTAAAACATAATTGCTAGAACCACTGAACAATAACCAATGGAGCTGCCCTATGATGTGACGGAATTCTCGTTGTTTTGAAACGTTGACAATAGTTTGAAATTTCTCATTTCTACCTTCGTGGATTCACCTTGACCAAATTCCTAAGAAATTAATTAATATAAACATTTATGTCATCAATTTATTTAAGAAGACTAGAACTTATGAAAAAGAATAGAGCTTGCAATATATCCTGAGATTTCTTGCTGGTTGGGGTTTAGATAAAATACTGTTGAGGAACAAATTAGAGAAAATAGAGTTGGAAAGTTTCCCAAGGAAATCTCCACTAAACTGGTGGCAATATAGGATTATCTCCAGGATAAATTTAGTCCAAGGCAATTGACATTTCATTTAGGAGCAGTTACTCCTGGTTACCGACAAGAGAAACTGGGAGGTAGGTCTGGATTCCAAACAACTCCTGCCCTTAATGCATCCCTAGCTCAGACAGATGTCACCCATGAGTTGACTTCAGTCTCACGACATCATCACATTCCCGTCATAAATTATTGGAGAACACACCCACTCTCTAAATGAAGATGTGGGAAACTCTATTTATCAGCAAGGTGGGTTTCTCTTCACATGAATATTCTGAGTCATTCTGTGTTTATTAGCTATGGAGCATATAAACTTCTCTTGAACTTCACATTTAGGGACTGTCTTACTGCAGTCCTCTCAAGTACACTGATAACATGAAATACTCCACTAAAAATGCCATTTTCTGTGTAATTCCACCGATCAGTACAACTGCCTTATGCCCCCAGAAAACATCTGTGTCCTCATCAGTATGTGCAATTTCCAGATTCTCAACTTTTAATAATAGCAGGATGGATGGCTTTTCCTTTTCACAAGTTATCACTGTTAACCAGACAGAAGAGAATTCATTTTCATTAATGTCTCTGAAATCCTCACTAAAAGGAACCGAGTGGTTTTCCATCAATTTCCTTCTGAACCGTGCATGACCTGATGATAGTTCTTAACAATACACAACGTTGGCACATTTCATTGGATGATTCTTCCAGGTCGGGGCTGAGATTTAAGAGTTGAGATTTATTGACCAAAAACCTTGCAGAAATTGCATGCTAGATTTTTATTATCTATCTCTTCCCCTCTTCACCTTTGCCCCAGGCAACTTGAGATCAGTTTGAATTTCCTAAATTAGATTCTGATTCAGCAGCAAATGCCTTCAGTTACTTTCCACTTAGCTGATTTTTGGAGGGATTTAGAAATGACAAATAATGATCTTTCTTTATTAAACAATTTTAAAATAGCAATTACCTTTAAAATGCTTTCTCATAGATAAGCTTGGTTTGAATTTCCTGAGATGGCTGAACATTTGTTTTCTTCGGTTTCCACAAACGATAAGGTTTTACCTGGAAACATAATTGTAGGAAACCATAGTCATCCTTACTAATTTTTAAAAATGGCTAAATATATCTTAAGGCCAAGATTCTTCACCAGTAGAGTTCTCATTAATCAAGTTTGGCAGTGGAGATCAATGATGTGGCTGTAGTCAGCAGAAGATCCATTCTGCAGAAGTTACACACCTGCAAAAGATCAATTCTTTCTTTCTTTTCTTTTCTTTTTTTTTTTTCAAAAAATTGACTCTGAAGAAGAAATTATCTTTTAATTTGGTAACATCCTACAATATATTCTGACTCACTGGATGCAAGAGGCCATTTTTCCGAAAAAAGGAGAAAATCAAAATGATTTCTATTTTGTACATTAAACATATTAAATAATTGTAAATAAAATATATAAATAAAAACATATTGAATATATATTAATTTACTCTAAGGATCAGCACTTCATTTAGAACTGGTTATTGCTGGGGTGCCTGGGTGGCTCAGTCCTTAAGTGTCTGCCTTTGGCTCAGGACATGATCCCAGGGTCCTGGGATCGAGCCCCACATTGGTCTCCCTGCTTGGCGGGAAGCCTGCTTCTCCCTCTCCCACTCCCCTCTCTCACTGTGTCTCTCTCTGTCAAATAAATAAATAAAATCTTAAAAAAAAAAGAAGAACTGGTCATTGCTAATTATCACCCTAGATTTTACATATATATGTATATGTGTAAATACATAGGCATATCTCACATATGCATATATGTAAATGCATGATGTTTGTTTGTTTATTGTACAATAGGCTCTTCATCTGGCAGTGAATGGTGAAAGTGGCTATAACTTTAACCAGTCAGTGCTCAGAGACTACTAGAAGTGTGCAGGAGCTCACAGTCCATCCCTAGAGGCCTGCATGTGCTAGGAGGAGGGCCAAAGCAACAAGGGAACAAGCAAGAGGTGCAGATGGGGAGAAGGGTCTCCGAAATAAGCAGATACCATAAAAGCCAGTCTAGCAGCACAGGGGACTTCTGATCTCTTCAGCTACAGGTCAGAACTGGCCCTCATGGATGAGCCAGGCATCAGCATGCTGGTAGAAGGGCCCCTTGCTAAAGGGGAGGGAAAAGCTATAACTGAGAGCTGAGGGTGGTCTGTAGAAACTTCGTAGCATGGAGGTTATGAGGCCCCAGTTTGACCTAGACTGGCCTCAGTTTACCAAACTCACAGTGTTACTGAGAGGTTTAATTGAGCTACTAAAGAAGGAACCTGTAAAGAACCATGTAATACAGTTAAGCTCTCCACAAGTGCCAGTGGTTCTAAGGACATTATTGTTATTACTATTATTATTACTACTACTATTATTATTATTACACCATAAAACAAGTTATAGAAACCATTCAGAACCTATAAAATGGTGACAGACACACACTCTTCTGTGTGTCATTTTCTTCATTCAATTGAAAGAGTTGATTTTGGAATCACTCTTTCAGGGCACCTAGGTGGCTCAGTTGGTTGAGCAACCAATTCTTGGTTTCAGCTCAGGTCATGATCTCAGGGTTGTGAGATCAAGTCCCATGCCAGGCTCTGTGCTCAGTGTGGAGTCTGCTGGAGAGTCTCTGCCCCTGCCCCTCCCCCACGCTCCCTCACTGGAGCATGGTCTCACTCGCTCTCTTAAATAAGTAAAAGCTTTTTAAAAAATCTCTACTTCAGATACTTAAAATCTTTTTGAGTCTACATAGTAAGGAAAAAATTGTCATATGGCAGAAATATTTAAGAATCCTGGACAGAAAATTTCAGGTCATCAGCCTATATCTAATTTTGTGGGAAGAGAAAAAAAAAATGTATGTAACATAAAGTTGAGAAAGACTATCAATGCATTGCAAAATCAATGCCTTATGAAAGGACTCCACTAGCACTATTAAAAACAATTCAGTATAACTAAGATCTCTTGATGATGTTATGCAAATCTGGGTTTGAATTCTGGCTCTGCTACATAATTACCACTTCACTTAAATTATTTAGCTACCATTTTATCATCTGTAAAATGGAAGATAATAGTGAATTTTCCCTAAGGTTATGATAAAGCTAATATATAAACATGTATGGAAAGTACTTAGCATAATAACTAGTATTTAGTAAGTCTACAAAAGTGGTATCATATGATATATTATTAGAGAAAAGTGCAAATATTCTTGTGCATTTTTTTAATTTTTAAAAAATATTTTGGTAGAAACCAAGGTAACATTTATCTCTTGAAGAGATTACTGTTGACCTCGAGCAAGTTATGTAATCTCTCTGACCCTTGAATATCTTATGCATAAAATGGGAAGGTACTGCCTAGAATAAGAAGTAAGTTATAGAAGGGGTTCTAGTATAATGCCTGTCCAAATTCAGAAGTTGCTTTAAAATTGGTATGACTGCAATTTATCACACTTAACAAAACATTGTTCACTTTTAACTATTTAAGATAAAAAATATTTACCCTCTTTTAAAAAAAATAATGAACAGTATTTACAGTTGTCCTTGTGTTTTTAAGGAAAGAGTAGGACGAAGGAGAATAGGCATGTGATGGGCGGGGGTGGAAGATAGTTCTGAGCAGAGTGATCCCCAGCTTAATCTACTTTCCTTGATGAGGTCATTTGTACAATAGAGAAAGCATTCACTTGTTTGTAAAGTGATCAGATTGAAAGTACCAGGCATTGTTTGTTGAAATACTTCTTTTCACTTGTAGATCTCCAGTCTTTGCTTTTATGTACTGCCTGACAAGTGAAGTGGAATGCTGAAGACCTTCTCTCAACAAATTTAAGAGGGGATAGAGCAGAGAAGAAAAGAAATGTACTTAAAGAAATGGTCCAGGACTTCACACAGATGACATATGCTTAGGGGGGAAAAAAAATTAGTTTTAGTAGAGGCAGAGCAATCTTGAGATTTTTCCACAACATGAAGTTGGGATTCATCCCAGGTTGGATCCAATTAATGCTAACAAATTAATCCTGACTGGTTTGCTCATTTCACCTAGACACATACAAAAATCATCTACTAAAGGCTCCAGCTGGTTGACTGTTCACAGATCTTCCAGTAATTTTCCAAGACTACCAAGTACATCAAAAGCATTGGATTGACCTCATGTGTGAAAGTGGGCAATAAAAAAAAGAGTAACCAGCAAGATTGTTGGATATAGTAGATATGCTTCTTTAATTAATTGCCATTGCTTCCCACAAACTTCTATCCTCCCAACTCTGGTATTGGCATTAGAAAATAGCTAGTCATCTCTTTCAGCCACTAAGTTCTAATATTGCCATTGCCTGCCTGTTCTCAGGTTCTATATCTTCTTGGCCTTTGCTCTCCCTTTGCTTGTATTTGGCAAGGAAAGAGATTCAATAGAGCACAGTGCCCTGAAAAGAATCTGCAAATGCTGTATGATCTTGGACACATTCATAAAATGCTCATCTGGAAAATGAAGAGAATTCCTAACTCATAGGATTTGAGAATTGAGTTAATTCATGCAAAATGTTCAGAGTTGGACCTAGCACAAGATAGGCGCTATTTAAATTGGGAGATCACATGTCTCAATTTGCCTCTGAGGGTCCCAATTTATGCTTGTTGTCTCAGCTTTCCATTAGTTTGGCATTTGTCATTCTTTTTATTTTTTAAGGTTTTATTTATTTATTTGAGAGACCGAGCATGACATGAGAGGGGGTAGGGTCAGAGGGAGAAGACTCCCCACTGTGCAGGGATTCCCAATGTGGGACTCCACCCTAGGACTCCAGGATCATGACCTGAGTTGAAGGCAGTAAGTTTAATCAACTGAGCACCCCAGGTGCCCTGGCATTTGTCATTTTTAAGGAGCCCTGGTTTGGATGATAATTCATGTGCCCCACCTGTGCAAAATAGTAAAGCTGCTATTATTATTATCATTATCAGCAAACTGTATTTCTGGTAGTACAGTGGAGTCCTGAAAGAATGCACAAGCATACTTAGATATTAATACATGTTGAAATATTCTAGAATCAGAATAGTGTAATAAAAAGAATTAATTCTTAAAACACTTGTTGTGTGATTTGATGGAATTTACCTAACCTTTCTCAAATCCAAATCCTCTACAGTAAAACCACATAATATATAGCCTATGAACTCAGTGATTGTAGGTATCCAATGAGAAAATATAAAAGAAAATAATTTGTAGGGTGCCTGGGTGGCTCAGTGGGTTAAAGCCTCTGCCTTCAGCTCAGGTCATGATCCCAGGGTCCTGGAATTGAGCCCTGCATCAGGCTCTCTGCTCAGCAGGGAGCCTGCTTCCTCCTCTCTCTCTCTGCCTGCCTCTCTGCCACCTTGTGATCTTGTCTGTCAAATAAATGAATAAAATCTTTTTTTTAAAAAAAAAAGAAAAGAATTTGTAAATTATAGCACTTGATATAAATGAAACATAATTCTTGGACTAAAATTTAGATTTTTAGTTTCCATAAATGCCACATTCATAAGCTGGTTCCATACAGCCACAAGACTTCTAAGTACCTAGTATTACATATGTATCACTTAATTTATAATATTTGGTTAGAAAAAAAGCATCAGTAATCAAAATGATCTGTTGCTTGGCCATGCACTAAGAACTCTTAGAACTTAGCAGTTCCTATTTCTTGACTTGCTTGGGCACATCAATATGTACAATAGAATCAGTAGTTAAGTGCATGGGTTAAAGCCATTGTTTTACCACTAATGAGCTGAGTAGCATTAAGCTACTTATTTAATGAATCTAGGTCTCAATGAAGGGAATACTATTACCTATTTCACAAAATTATAATGAGACATAAATGAGATCATGATTATAAAAGTCCTGGCACAGGTACCTTATTATGCTTGATACATAGTAAAATCTAAATAAATATTAGATATTACATCTAATTTTAAAGTTCTTAACAAAGCACCAAGGTGAGCTCAATCTTTCTGTTTTAGAATACATGTTATTACTGTGGAGTAGGAGGTTAATAGGCAGATAACTTAGCTTCTGACCCTAAAAAAATTCTAAGTCGTATCTTAAGGTTGACAGGAAGACAGCAGTTGACAAATATTTATTAGGTAATTTCTATATGCAGAACACTATACTAAGCACAGTGGAATACAAAAATAAGTAAAAGTTGACAAGAAGCTTATAACAACAGCAGTCTAACAAATTATACCGGAAAAAAAGCAGAATATAGAAAGTGTCATAAGAAAGGTACAATAAATAATATTAAAGCTCAACAAAGATTATAATATTGAGGTTAAATTTTAAAGGTCTCACGGACAGGTCCATGGATAGTGACATTTTGGATTTGCTCCGAAGGTGTGGACAGGCAGAAGGGAAGGCAAGAATGTTCTAGGAACTGAAGAAAGAAAGATTTATTCCCAAATATTTAGCTGTCTGTTGGAATCAAAATGTACTCATGGACTATTGATGTGAAACTTAAAAACAAGGCAATAGATATTTGAAATCTCTGTATCAACCTTGCTCTGGATAGTCTACAAAACAGTTACTATTCACTCACTAAATTGTATCATTTTTAGCTGTACTGGGTGTCTCAGAGGTCAAAGACATTTGGCCCATACTGAATCTTTGAAAACCATTTCAAGTAGGATGACCCAGCTTTTTATATTATATGTTTTATGTATATAAACCCACATTAGAATCATGAGAATGTATTGCTGGTACATTTCCTAATAATATAAGTGGCATAAAGAGAATCAGACCCTAAATCATGCCAATAAACTAGTTTGAATTGTTATCCAATTCAGTGGCATTCATTCCTTTATTAGAAATTTGACAAATATTTTGGAATATGTACCAAGAACTGTGAATAAGGAATTAAAAACTAAGGACTATGGGCCTTTCTATGCCATTATCCTACTGTAAACATAAGGGAATAAAATTGGTTCATAATTCCTATAGCCATCTACTGTGAATACCAAAATCTATTACGTCTGCTGTTTGCACTCCATTTCAACTGATGTGGTCTTTTCTAAATGGGTTTATCTTTTCAGATAGATTTTGTTGTGGTGGTTGTGGTTGAATTTCAGAAGATGAGTCTCTCCTTACATTTTCAGTTGGGCTAAGGCACTATAAATTATCACTATTGAAAAAGCTTCATGAGTATGCATTGAGTAAAATAGAGTTGCTACTTTTAAATCTAATGGCTAAATTTAGCTTTTTAATGCAAATTAAAGCAGCCAATCATTTATTGAAAGAAATGTTTTCGATCCTGACTACAAATACATATATTTGTTCTCTACTGATAATTATATTTTCTCCTTTGGTAAAACATCTCATTTCTGCATTTTGACATCAGAAAGAAACATAACTGGGATTATAACATCTCCTAAAACTCTCATTTTCAACCTCAGATTCTTTACCCCTCATTAATCTGATGTTCTCTCTCTCTCTGTTTCATCCTTCATAGATGTTTCGCTGAATTAGCAACGATTCTTGGAAAATAAATGTAGGTCAAATAATTTTTTTTAAAGATTTTATTTATTTATTTGACAGAGAGAGATATCACAAATAGGCAGAGGCAGGCAGAGAGAGAGGAGAAAGCAGTCTCCCCACTGAGCAGAAAGCCGGATGCAGCTGGATACTGAGGCGGATCTCAGGACCCTGAGATCATAACCCAAGTCGAAGGCAGAAGCTTAACGCACTGAGCCACTCAGGGGCCCCCAGGTCAAAGAATTTTACGTGATTTCAAATTGTCCATCTACAAAATTACTTCAAGTCACTTCTACACATAATCAAATCAATTACTTGGGTCTTCAACCCAATTAAAATAACACTCATAATTTTTAAAAGTAGAACCACTTGTTGAATTAGAAGCCTTCAATTAACCCAACCTATATTCATGGTATCATTGACTTAACTTGGATGCCCCTTTGTTTCCAAAGCATGACATTTAAGAAAAGATATAAAAGGGAATTTTTTGTTAAGAGGCAGATTAATTCTTTTTCATGGTATCCAGAGCTACAGCGCAAAAAGAAACTTGGAATAGAAAGTAGCTCTGGTATTCTAGTCCTAGAGCTGATTGATTCTGAGAAAGCCTTTTAACTCCTTATGAAAAGTAAATAGAAATACTTCTTCATAAATACCTTATAGATATATTGCTTTAAAAATACCATAAATATTATTGGTAATATCAGGAACAAAAATAACTTTATATTTTAAATAAATACTAAATCCTCATTTTAGTATTCAAAAAAAGGGGGAAATTAGAGTATTGGCCTTGAATATTTCTCAGGGACACTGAGACAGTCTCAGCCATGCTCTGCTTACAATGTTTCTAAGACCAAGGAAAATGCTGGAATAGTTAGGTTATTTGTGTGTTTAAATGGTCCTACTTCTGTTATTTGGATCATCAAAATAATAACACTGAGACAACAACAACAAAAAAGTCTGTTTGGAGCAGAGGAAATCACTCCAAAATGTGACTGAGTGTAAAGCACGAATGTTTAGGAAAATGAATAAACTGGCTTGGGAGGGCTGTGAACCATCTCCTTCGGTTCCAGTTCATTCTCAGCATTCCTAACGATATTTATTTTGATTTGACCATTAAGCATTCAGAATTAATGAAGTATTCAAGCTGTATTTTATCTACCCAGGAAGGCTTTTTCCACATTTCTCAGTGGGAAGGAATAAATGAGTTAACCCAAGATTTTTTTTTTATTTTTACCATTAAGAATTTATTTTCTCCTGTTACATTATTATGAGGAAGAAAATTCAACACCTATCAGCCCTTTGATCTTTCAGTGACAGAACAGATGACCTCTTGAAGTCCCTTTCAGCTTCCAGATTTGGGTTCTCTATTCTTCAAAATGTCAGAGATCTTGGTGAAGTAGAGCACAAAAGGAGTGCTGGGGAGAAAATGCAGGTGTAGGAAAGGGGCAAGTTAAGGTTCATTATCCTCCAATTTATCAGGGTGGTGCCATCATCCTCAGTGCTATTGAACCCTGCGGAGCAAATAACTAAACTCCAATAGGCACCTTCTGGAACAGAGAGAATTAGGGCAGCATCAGTCCCGCTACTGTTCCTGCCAGCAGCACGGTGACACTCAGGAATACACGGACATGGCTGTCTCAATTTCAGTGGCCTGCACATTCAAACGTGTTGGATACTGACTGCCACTGTCTTTTCCTCCACTCTGCTAGCTTTCCCTTTACTCAAAGGGAAAGCTAGAGACATCCCTCCCTGACTAAATGGTCTCTATATTAAAAAAAAAAAAAAAAAAAAAAAAAAGTAACTACTGTAAGGAGAGAATAAAGAAGCCAGTATGTCTCTATTTCTATAATTACTTTTTTTTCTAAAATCTGAACTGTACAATCTGTGAGTACAGGCATTCCAACATCAGAGTTAGGTTCTTGAATTCTGTACCACTCTATTACCCCCCAAGGAATTTAAATTTAACATAGTTTGCAGCTTAAAAGCAGCATAAAATAAAATCTCAGAAAATGTCATGGCACCGCATCAAATATTTAATGTCAGGTTCCCTTATGTTCATTGCATTGCAAAAGGCAACCGCCAATTATGCAATTTTGGAATGATATTTTACTTTGTAATTAAAAACCAAGTTCCCCATGCTTGGTATTTGTAGCACATATGTGCAAAGCAATTGCTCCTTGGGAAGGAAAGATGGTATCTTTGCACTTTGAAAGACCTCTGCCTACCATGCTGTTATAAATGAGCTGCTCTCTTTTGTCAGCTTAGCGCACGGAACTTCACAGTTAGACGTGTTATAGAGGCATCACCGAAGAGCATGCAAGCATAAGCCCATTGTTCAGAACTTGGTGTGAATTTAATGACACCATTTCTTAGTTCAGTGTTATAGACACTGCCTTCCTTTGCTTATAATACCGAAAATTCCATCTGATAATGCTCTTGGCTTTATTGTTTTTTAAGCCTAAATTGACGTTATTGGACTATTTGAATATAATTTGAATAACAAGGTATGATGCTGAGAAAAAGAAGAGACCTGTAAAATTGCCGGAAATATACCATCTTGTTTATGGTCTCTTGCTTCGCCTTTTATCATGCTTTGGGAAGCATGCATTTTAATGAGGTCTCTTCCTTTGAGGTCCATCCATCTTTATGAACCACCCTTATGCTGAGACTGTGGGGCTTCCATCATTCTGACACAATGTAGCTTTCAACTTGCCTAAATAAGGAAGAGTACTGCAAATCTTTAGCTATTATTTCATAATTTACTTTCAGCCAATGGAATAAATGTTCTATCTTACTGAGGTCCAAGAAATAAAGGTACGATCATCAATGTAGACATCTTAGCAAATGCAACACTTTAATTGGGATAGTAATGAACCTCAATATCCACAGAGCAAAATTTTTCAGAAACCAAATCTTTATTCCATATGCGCCAAATCCTTTTAATGTTTGAACAATTTTAGGCGGAAATCATTCTTCAATTATTACACAATTTTCTACCACCTTAAATAGGGCACATTGACTGCAATAAAAAAATATTTCAAAATGACTCAGGGCCACTTGAGAGCATCAATCATTGATTGATTGATTACATCAAACTCTGATGTAAGAATGACCTCAAGACCTAAGCACTGCTTTCCCTCTTATTAAATGACTCCAAGCAATTGTTTTCAACTTACTGTAGTATTTTATAATTTTTGGTGCCTTTCTCGCCACAGAGAGTTTAAATTTTCCTTCTTAGTCTTGTCATTGTGAATACGAAGAGTAAAATGTTGCCTCTTTCTTAGGACTTTTACTCTACTTTGGACTCAAGAGAAGTTGTTGGAGCTATATAGGAACATGAGTCCACGGACACCAATTAAAGACTCAGGGGCGTGTCTATCGGGAAAGATACAAGCTTTCTTGTGTGGATTTGGCATCGTTCAGGTAGTCTATTCAGAGACCTTTATGGCTGAAGTCCTAGTCTATCATTTCAAGTAGGCAAGCTACTGGTTTCTTGAGTTCTCCATAAAAAGGGTGTATTAAGATGCTATAACTGACTCAAACTTCAGAGAAGGCAGATAATTATTATTGGTTCCTAGAAAAAAGCTTTAACAAGATGGAGTCAGTTGTTTTTTTCTTAACTATAAAATAGTTTATGTAGCAAACAAAACAAAGCCAGAAAAAAACACAGCTGATAGTTGACTTTTAAAAGAATTCTTCCTTGGTTGATACTCTTCTAAATTCTAAACATGTAAAACTATTATAGGGTGTTTTTTTTAAATACTAGGCCTATTTTATTGCTTATTGATGGTGTTGAGATGATAGAAGTATAAGAACCCACTTATAACATGGTCCCACAATATGGACTCTAAAGGTACTCTTTCAGCAGAACTCCTTTGTCAGGCTGAAACCATATTCATGTTTGTACAGTAATATTAGGAATCCAGCACCATAAAAACACAATGCTAGATTAAACAGCTAACCACAGAGAGGTAATTAAAACTCAGGAAAGAGGAGCAAAAAAATGGCTTTCATTTTGCATTCTATATTTCTGTATAGTTTAACATTTTTAACAACATATATATGAGTATATATGAATGCATATATATGTATGTAGGTGTGTGTGTGTATATAATTGTTTTTCAGCTAAAGAAATCTTTTGATTACACATAAAACCACAACAAAAATAACAAATTTCATTTCAAACAGACAAAATAAACTTCACTTTACTTATTGTGGGATGACTCAAATACAATCAGAATTTTTCTGCTTGCTTATTCCTTAAATGTATTGAAGTTAGGTATTATATCAATTTGCCGCTGAACAAAGTACCACAAAATGGATTGCTTAAAAAAAGAAGCATATTATCTCACAGTTCAGGAGCCTGGAAATCCAAAATCAAGATGTCAGCAGGATTGGTTCCATCTGAGGACTATGAGGGAAGGGTCTGCTCTGGGCCTCACTCCTTGGCATACAGATGGCTGTCTTCATGTTCACATGGCATTCTTCCTATACTTGTATCTGTTTCCATATTTCCCCTTTTTATAAAAACACCTGTTATGTAATGGACTAATTTAAGTGGATTACTTCTATAAGACCCTGTCTCCACATGAAGACATATCCTGAGGTACTAGGAGATAAGACTTCAACATATGAATTTGGGAGGGACTCAGTTCAACCCATTCCAGGTGTCAATAATTCATAGACCTCATGGAGATCTGGTCAATCTGATGATTTTCTGCAAAAGCTTTGGACCCACCGCCTCCCCTGTCCCACCATACACACCTTCTTTCTCTTTCCTATCAACTTCTGCTTACAATTTTGGTAAAGGTGGGCACAGCCACATGCCACTTCTGTCATCAGGCAAGTCATGTTTTTAGGGAAATAATTCAAAAGGTAACTGGAAAATCTCTTTCTATAAAGACAGAAATTTCCCTGGAAGTTGAGAGTCTTGCCTACACAGTGCCCACACAGATCCAAACTGATGATTAATTTTTTCTTTAGTGAAGACTACTGCTTGAAAACTCATTTTGTTAGGGCTGGCACAATAGCATGTTAATGTGTATTAAAACATATATATATTCCACACATGCGCATACCAATGTTGGGATTTTCATTTTACCTAATCTTGAATGAGAATTTTACCATGAAAGTATGTATCTTGTTAACTTCTACTTATATCTTTCTGATTCTTATTTTCTTAGTTTCTTACACTAAAAGATCCCAAACATCCCATTTATCTTATTTTAAAAGGAAATTTCAAAGGTAATTGTTTTTATAGAATCATAAAGTAAAAAGAGGACCTTTACAATTAGCCATTGTAGACCTTCATTTCACACAGAAGGAAACTAGACCCCAAGGGGTACTGCCTGGTGATATTGAGTTAATCACTGGAAGAAAATGGTTTTCCTTAGGTGGAAGACCCCGAGACTCCATGCATGTCTTCTTAATATTTGCAATTATGATCTAGCTTATAAAAAGGAACCCTGGGGCCCCAGAGTGGCTCAGTTGGTTGAGCAGCCAACTCTTGGCTTCCACTCAGGTCATGATCTCAGGGTTGTGAGATCAAACCCAGCATCGGGCTTGCAGCTCAGCAAGAAGTCAACTTAAGATTCTTTCTCTCCCTCTCTCTCTGTCCCTCCCCATGCGTGCGCTCTCTCTCTAAAGTGAATAAATAAATCTTAAAAGGAAGAAGAAGAAGAAGGAACACTTTTTGAAAGAGACAGCACAAGGAGGCAGAATGGCAGGCAGAGGGAGAGGGAGAAGCAGGCTCCCTGCTGAGCAGAGAGCCCACCATGGAGCTCGATCCCAGGACCCTGAGATCATGACCTGAGCCAAAGGCAGATGCTTAACCAGTTGAGCCACCCAGGGCACCCTATTTAAAATTCTTTTTTTTTTTTTTTTTAATTTTCTTACTTTGGGGCACCTAGGTGGCTCATTTGTTGCGCATCTGCCTTCGGTTCAGGTCATGGTCCCGGGTCCTGGGATCAAGCCCCACATCGGGCTCCTTGCTTTGCAGGGAGCTTGCTTCTCCCTCTCCCTCTGCCCCTGCTGTGTTCCCTCTCCATATCTCTCTCTCTCTCTCTCTCTCTCTCTCTCTCGGTCAAATAAATAAATAAAAATCATTTTAAAAAATAAAATAAAATTTTCTTACTTTGATATTGTTCCCCAATCTATAAATCATATCCTTCTTCCTGCCAAAATTGCCATCCACACTAAATCTGGAAGTGGGATGCTTGGCTAAATTTCCTTTGTGATGGATATTACAAAACCAGACAAATAATATTTTTCCAGGTGTTTGGGACCTTGCTTTTTGAATGAATTAACACTAATAATAATTAAAAACAACATCAGCACATATATATACACTATTAAAAGCATAAATGCATATGATCATTTGATCAAAGGTGGTTAGTTTAAATTCCATGATATGCTAACTTTGAAATTTTAAATGTATTCAGAATTTCAGGAAATGGTTCTGGTAATTCCTAAATAGTTTATGCTTTTAGCTATTGGATTTCATTTCAGATGTATCAATACCTAGCCCCAAATAATGAAAACTTCAGATGAATTCAAATGGAATCCCTTCGTGTTTCAAACTTAGTGGTTAAAAATTTCTCTAAAGATTTATAATAGGTTTTCTACTTTAGTAAACAAGACATATAAAAATTGCTTTAATTTTTTTTTATGATTGAAACATTACAGTGCCATAGAGTTATTGTCTGATGGCAACTGCAAATACATGGTGATGCAAATCTGATTGGGACAGTGTAATATGCTGATGTGAATCTATATTAATCCCAAGAAATGGGTAGCCCACAATTATTTTGTTGCTTTGTAGACTTTGAAGTCAGTTGTTTTTCTGTGTGTATGTTACAGTCTCTCATAGACACTCAGCAGAGGGATGGTGCAGTTCCATTTCATTCCTCCAGCAGACCACCATGCGTCCTGCCAATTCCTGGGAGTCATCTTCTT
>PISX010027270.1:0-23202 GCA_004024625.1 Mellivora capensis | reverse complement strand
TCATCGACCTCAGCCGCAGCAACATCTTCCTAGGAACATCGCCAAAGGCAATGGAAGCAAGGGCAAAAATGAACTATTGGGATTTCATCAAGATCAAAAGCTTTTGCACAGCAAAGGAAACAGTCAACAAAACCAAAAGACAACTGACAGAATGGGAGAAGATATTTGCAAATGACATATCAGATAAAGGGCTAGTGTCTAAAATCTATAAAGAACTTATCAAACTCAACACCCAAAGAACAAATAATCCAATCACGATATGGGCAGAGGACATGAACAGACATTTCTGCAAAGAAGACATCCAGATGGCCAACAGACACATGAAAAAGTGCTCCACATCACTAGGCATTAGGGAAATACAAATTAAAACCACAATGAGATATCACCTCACACCAGTCAGAATGGCTAAAATTAACAAGTCAGGAAATGACAGATGCTGGTGAGGATGTGGAGAAAGGGGAACCCTCCTACACTGTTGGTGGGAATGCAAGCTGGTGCAACCGCTCTGGGAAACAGCGTGGTCGTTCCTCAAAAAGTTGAAAATAGAACTACCCTATGACCCAGCAATTGCTCTACTGGCTATTTACCCTAAAGATACAAACGTAGTGATCCGAAGGGGCACATGCACCCGAATGTTTATAGCAGCAATGTCGACAATAGCCAAACTATGGAAAGAGCCTAGATGTCCATCAACAGATGAATGGATAAAGAAGAGGTGGTATATATACACGATGGAATACTATGCAGCCATCAAAAGAAATGAAATCTTGCCATTTGCAACGACGTGGATGGAACTAGAGGGTATCGTGCTTAGTGAAATAAATCAATCAGAGAAAGACAACTATCATATGATATCCCTGATATAAGGAAGTGGAGATGCAACATGGGGGACTAGGGGAGTAGAAAAAGAAGAAAAGAAACAAGATGGGATTGGGAGGGAGACAAACCATAAGTGACTCTATCTCACAAAACAAACTGAGGGTTGCTGGGGGGAGAGGGTTGGGAAAGGGGGCTGGGGTAATGGACATTGGGGAGGGTATGTGCTATGGTTAGTGCTGTAAAGTGTATAAACCTGGTGATTCACAGACATGTACCCCAGGGGATAAAAATATGGTTATAAAAAATAAAAATTTAATAAAAAATAAAATAAAATAAAGTGTCTTTAAGGCATAAAAATTTTTTTTAAAGAAGAAAAAAATATATAAAAAAGAAAATATATATATTAGACTGATGAATACAACAGTCACCTACTTAATTTTGGGAGTATTTTGGTCTCTTAGAAGAAACTACCTCCAAAAAATTTAAGGAATGAAAAACTATATATATATATATTTTTTTTTAATCTTTATAGTCATATTCCATCCCTTCATCATGTTTACCCTTATTTTGTATGTATGTGTATGTATACATACATACATACATATGTATGTATGTGCATATATATGTGTGTGTATATATATGTATGTGTATGTATATTTATATGTGTATGTGTATATATATACATATATATACATACATACACACATACAAAATATATATATGTATGTGTATGTATGTGTGTGTATATATATGTATATATACACATATATATACATACTCACACATACATACAAAATAAGGGTAAACATGATGAAGGGATGGAATATGACTATAAAGATTAAAAATTTTTCTAAAAACATTTCTAAAAAATGAGTTGATAAGTTAGTTGGGAGAATAAAGAAAAAGAAAGTGGAGAAAATTTGTTCAGGCTGGAGACTAGAACAAAGCCCTGTGTTACATTTAGGGTGTATTTTGATCTATTAGAAGAATTTGTGTCCCAAATTTTTTTAGAAGAAAAACCCTATGTGTATACAAAAAATAAAGTTAAATACAATGCAGGATAAGCTATGACTATAATAATGAAGTTTCAAAAAGATTTTTTTTATGAAATGAATTGTTAAGATAAACTTGTTTTAAAAAAAACGTTAAAAGAGGAAAGAGTAAAAGTTAAAAAAATTTTAGCATAAGAAAAAAATTAAATTAAAAAAAATAATTAACTTTGCAAGACTAAAGAATCATGGGGAGAAAGCCATGAATTCCATGCTTTGCTTTCTCCTCCTCTGGAATTCCGCTGTTCTCCTTGGTAAGTGAACTTGGTCTTGGCTGGATTTCTTGCTGATCTTCTGGGGGAGTGGCCTGTTATAGTGATTCTCAAGTGTCTTTTCCCAAGGCGGAATTTCACCACCCTTACCAGGGGCCAGGCTAATTAATCTGCTCAGATTCACTTTTGGGAACTTTTGTTCCCTGAACACTTTCTGTACAGTTCTGGAGGATGGGAATAAAAATGGCAGCCTCCCAATATCTGGCCCAGAGGAGCCAAGAGCTCAGGTCCCCACTCCTCGGTGTGCCCTTGGAAGAAAGCGCTCAATCACTCCCATCTCCCTGGCCTCCGGCCACGCTCCAAGCTCACCCAGCCTGTGACCAAGTATCTCTGTCTCTGACACACAGCCCTGCCTGGAGTCTCCAAACCCAGCAGATCCCTGCACTCTTCCAGGGGGGTCTCCCTGGATCTTGTGAGGTCCCTTCTCAAAGAGCAGTGACCTGACCAAGGACCACAGTTTAAGGTAACCCCAAGTTGAGAGCTCACTCCTCAGCTCTGTCTCTGTAGCCAGCTTCCCCACTCTAATACCTGCGAGCTCTGTGACACTCAGACACCCCCAATCCTTCTGTGACCCCATGGGACCTGAGACCACACTGTCCCCACATGGGCTTCACCCCTGCTTAGCCTCTGGAGCAAAGTCCCTCAGTAGAGCAGACTTTTAAAAGTTCTCATTTTGTGTTCTATTGCTCTGCTGCTTGCCAAGATCCAGCCCTTCCCCCCACAGTCTATCGTCCTATCACTTTGGATTCACTTCTCCGCAGGTCGTACCTTTCAGAAAGTGGTCGATTTTCTGTTTCTAGAATTGCTTCTCTTCTTCTCTTTGATCTCCTGTTGGATTTGTAGGTTTTCAGAATGGTTTGATAAACTATCTAGCTGATCTTCTGCTGCCTGATGCCATCTCAGCCTGCTACTACTCTGCCATCTTGACTTCTGTTCCTAAAGGAATTCTTTTCAATGCAAATTATTTTCCTGTGCCTCTGAGGATACCCCAGTGGCTCTTTCCTCTCCTAGGAGCACACACTCACACAACCTGAGGCTCCCCTACCCCCCAGTTAACTCCAATGTCTACAATGCCCTGTGATCAGATGGGCTGCTCAACACTAGGGTAGCTGCTGTCACTTGACAGGACATGATGGTCTTCTCTTGAATCTCCTATGGTGATCACCACCTTGCAGACATTCAGGAGGGCACTGGAGGTGATAAAGTGGACCCAGTGAACAGCACAGAGGGTTGGGTACTTTGTAATGTATCCAAGAATGGGCTACTGTGGAATAAGATAGAAAAGATTAAGAAGTCTGAGGTGGATGGTGTGGAATGGGTAAAACAGAATGGGCTGAACTGCATTGCCTGGAAAACGTGTATGGAATGGGATGATTTGGATGGGATGGGATAAGATAGAATGAAATGATAATTTAGGTTTTGCTTATGAAAATAGCAAAAAAGATGGAATGGCAATAAAGTAATAGAAATCTCAGAAAACAAATATGTAGAGAAGTGAGTAATTCAAACAAGGTTATTAAGAAAGCTGTAATCAGGAGGGCATGTGATGTGATGAGCACTGGGTGTTATATGCAACTAATGAATCATTGAAGGCTACATCAAAAACTAATGATGTACTATACATTGACTAACTGAACATAATTTAAAAAATCAAGATTATATACTAAAAGAATGCTGTAATCAAGACAGTATGGTGCTGGCTCAAAAACAGACACATAGATCAATGGAACAGAAGAGAGAACACAGAAATGGACCCACAGCTCTATGGTCAACTAGTCTTCAACAAAGCAGGAAAGAATATTCAATGGGAAAAAGACAGTCCCTTCAACAAATGGTGTCGGGAAAAATTGGACAGCCACATACAGAAAAATGAAACTGGACCATTTTCTTACACCATACACAAATATAAACTCAGAATGTATGAAAAACCTAAATATGAGACAGGAATCCATCAAAATCCCAGAGAAGAACACGGGCAACAACCTCTTCAACCTTAGTCACAACTTCTTGCTAGGCAAAGCAAGGCAAACAAAAACAGAAATGAGCTATTTATACTTCATCAAAACAACACGTTTCTGCACAACAAAGAAAACAGTCAACAAAACTAAAAGGCAACTTACGGAATGGGAGAAGATATTCACAAATGGCATATCAGACAAAGGGCTGGTATCCAAGATCTATAAGGAATTTATCAAACTCAACACCCAAAAAACAGATAATTCAGTCAAGAAATGGACAGAAGACATGAACAGACATTTCTCAAAAATAAAAAGACATACAAATGGCCAACAGACACACACACACACAAAAAATGCTCCAAATCCCTTGGCATCAGGGAAATACCAATAAAAACCACAATGAGGTACCACATCACACAGTCAGAATGACTAAAATTAACAAAACAGGAAACATCATATATTGATGAGGATGCTGAGAAAGGGCAACTCTCCTACACTGTTGATGTGAATGCAAGATGGTGCAACCGCTCTGGAAAACAGCATGGAGTTTCCTCAAAAAGTTGAAAATAGAGCTACCCTATAACCCAACAATCACACTATTGGGTATTTACCCTAAAGATACACATGTAGTGATCCAAAGGGGCATGTGCACCTGAATGTTTATAGCAGCAATGTCCACACTAGCCAAACTATGGAAAGAACATAGATGTCCATCAACAGATGAACGGATAAAGAAGATGTGAGATATAGATAGATAGATGATAGATGATAGATAGATAGATAGATCTAGATATATCTATATCTGTAGATAGATAGATAGATAGATAGATAGATAATGGAATATTATTCAGCAATCAGAAAGGACAAAATCTTCCCATTTACATCAATGTGGATGGAACTGGAGAGTTCCATTTTGCTCATGCTGAGCAAAATAAGTCAAACAGAGAAAGTCAATTATCATATGGCTTCATTCATACATGGAATATAAGAAACAGCGCAGAAGATCATAGGGGAAGAGAAGGAAAATGAAATAGGAAGTCAGAGAGGGAGAAAAAACCATGAGAGTCTCTTAACTATAGGAAACAAACTGGAGATTGCTGGAGGGGCGGTGGGGGGGGTGGGGTAACTGGGTTTTGGACATGAAGGAAGGCACATGATGTGATGAGCCCTGGGTGTTTATATGCATCTGATGAATTACTGAACTCTACATCTGAAACTAATGATGTTCTATATGTTGGCTAATTGTGTTTAAATAAATTTTTTTTAAAAGTAGAAATATCAGAGGACTCAAAACACTAAACACCTATTGTAATGATTTGAAATCAGTCAAATCATCCATAATCATTGAAGTTAAATCCAAAATATCAAGTACAACTTCCTAATAGCCATAATGAGAAAAGTACTTGTCCTTCCACCCAGCCCCTCAGTCCCCCCTGAGATGTAGGTTCACATGGGTTTGATTATCTTATTCCTCAGATCTTAATAAACTTCCATCTCACCAGGTGCCAGGGGAAGAGTGGTTTCTGCCATGAGGCAAGGTGGGGCAGAAGAAGCTAGACCCTGGAAGGGATATAAATGTCTAATATATTTTTCCATTGTTGTGGTAGGTCTAAGATGGCCACAAATCCTCTGATGTTCTCATCAAGAGATGTGGTATTTATTTGATCCCTTTGAATTGGATGGGTTATGTGTCTGTTTTCATCAATAGAAGATGATGTCACAAGTGATATGGTGCCAGTTTCCACGCCCGGGATTCAAGGCTGGCATCTTTGACATCTCATCTCTTGGAATGTTCACTTTTGGAGCCCTAGGTTGCCATGTAAGAAGTCCTGCTACCTGTTAGGGGGACCACCTGGACAGAGGAAGGCCCAGCTAAGCCCAGTCAGCCACCCACCCTCTATCTTACAGCCCCTCCCAGGGCACCAGGCATGTAAGTAAAGCCTCCTTGCAACCTTGAGCTGCCAGCTGAATACCACCAATCAGTGCCATGTGGAGCAGAATAGCTCTGCTGAACACTGTCCAAATTCTTGACCCTCAGATCATGAGCATACCAGATGTGTTATGCTTTGATCTACTAAACTGGGGCAGCGTCTATTGCAGCAATAGATCACTGGAACAAGTGGTGTTCTCAAAGTATGTGATAGAGACAGTAGCTCCCCACTCCTATCCATGAGTGATAGAGCTGTGTGCCTAGAGCCAGGTTTGTTTCCTATCTGACTCAACTTTGTGACTAGGGCAGGGAGAGTCAGAGGCAGGGACCAGGGAGCTGACATGAGAAGCCACAGATATCAGGCAGGATCTGCCATTTGCCTGTTTGCCAGAAGGGAAAACCCCAAAGAAAGGAAAACAGAGGAAAAGGCACTGAACTTGTATACTGAGCCCTGCTCAGGGATCTTCTACAAATGCCTGATTCTCTGGGCAGGTGCTGTCCTTCCCTACAGCAACTTGGCTGCTATTGCTGAGCTCCCACTCCCCAGGGAACACTGCCAGGCCCTGAGATATGGGAGTCCTTACTTCTACTTTACAAGGCTGAAGGAGTTATGGGCCTCCCCCTCTGGAGCAGCACAGCAAAGATATGAAACACACAGGCACTGGAATCATAGACACTGATTTGAAAGCCCACTCTCCCACTTACTACACCTCCCAGTTTGCTCATTAGTAAGAAAGAGACAAGAAGACTGATGCTTTAGGTCTGATGTGAGGTTGACATGTCATGGGATACAAAAACTACCATGTACAATATGGGCTCTTGATAAATGTTGCTCCATGTTGCTCCCCTTCCCTCAACTCTCAGACAAAACCTCCTAACACTTCCAGATTGGGTCATATAGTTCAAAAGGAAACAAAATGTTCCATTTGTTGTGTTAATTTTATCTTTAATCCAGAAAATCCTAAAGAGGTCAGTAAAACTCAGATTGCTTCAAGCAACCCTGATCACCTGGCCCTGTGAACTTGGCAGACCTGATGTGTTGAGCTCAGACTGCTATGAACTGTGGGAGTGAAGAGCCAGGGTGGTTTTAGACTCAAAGAGAGTTGCTTTGGATGCCTACTCTAACACTTATTAACTCTGAGACTAAGGAAACCCCCTGAACCCTTCTAGGCCTGTTTCCCCACTTGTAAAGTGCTGCTACAAAGCCCTCTCTTATGAAGTTATTATGAGCATTAAATGAAATAAAATGCCAGGATGAAGCAGGAGATAATTAAATAATGAGCATCATCATTATCACTGTCATCATCACATCTTCTGCAAAAAGGACCCGTCAGGCTTGAGAGTTGAGGAAGAGATGTCTGGCAACTCCATGGGGGCAAAGTAAGTGACAGCTGGCAGCCTATGTTTGCCTCTTGGCTCCAGAAAACCCTGCAGGGCTGATTTGGCAGGGAGTAACTGAGGGGATGGGATATTTCTGTATTCCCTCAGACACCTTCCTCTGGGACAGGCTCTTAGGAAAAGACATGTGAGCTTTCTGTGTGTTTCTTCTGAATGAGCGTGGAAAAGGCCACAGTATTGGGGCTCAGCAACCAAGGGGTGCCTGATGGAGGGATGTTAGAATCCATCTATTCCCCAGGCCCTTGTTGCTAATAGCATTTACTCCAGGTCATACCCTAGCCACTCTGACTCTCTCCCTAAGGACCAATTCTTCTGGAAGTGGAAAAGGGCCTAATGGAGGTGGTCCTAGGAAAGAGCTGGCACATGGAGCCACAGGTGGTGGCAGGAAGAGTGGGACAAAAGAAGGCAAGGCTGCATAGGATTCTTGTACACTAAGTCAGAGGCCCCAGCAACTCCCAGTCTAGGTATAATCAGTAGGGAGAGATGTCTTATTTATAACCTGTCTGCATTCTACAAAACAGAGCTAATCCATGGTGGGCCCTAATGAGTGGAAGACAGAAGTCAGGGAGTTGGTGGTTCTGCAAGCTGGGTGAGGGGAGGGGAGGAAGGCCAGGTTCTGCAGAAGTCCTTTTGGTTAAGGGTAGACTGGGACAGCCAAAGGGTGCTGAGGAACAGAAATGACCTAGAAGGATGGTTAGGACACTCTGGTGTCCATCAGAGGAACACTCTGATGAAAGCTCTCTCCTGCATCCTCTGTCCACCTTCCATGAGGTTTTCTTTGCTCCTAAATGCTACTGTGGCAGTGAATCCTGGCCATGACAGTTCCATGCAGATGTGGCCTATAAGGTCCAGGGGCCCATGTCAGAGGAAACCAGGAGAGAGTAAGATCCAGGGAAATCAAAGAAATCCTAGGAAGCTAAACCAAGTCATGGGGTTGAGAGACTAAGGCAATCCAATTTGACCTCAAGGGTGGAGATACCTCAGGTGAAATCTGAGTTGGATATACCATAGCACCATTCTCTGTAGCAGACGTGGGTGGCCTCAGGCATGAACTCACATACTGAGATGGTCTCTTGCAGCATTAAGAGTAACCAAGGTCACACACACTATGACTGCCAACCCCTGACCAAAGGGATAGAAGCCTCCTGCCAAGGATGATGTCACCTCTCACCTGGAGGAAACTGACATTGGTCAGGCTCCCACAGCCAGGAAGAAAGAGAAGGAGCTCTGGAATTTTGAATGAAGTGGGTAGGGCACATGCACTTCCCCTCATCCTCATGATATTGTGTGAGGTATTATTATACTCATTATTTGTCATCCCCATCATCCCCAGATGAGGACACACAGGTTTAAAGACACTAAGTAATTCACTGGAGCCAATAATGAACAAGAGGTCTATCTAGCTCCAGGGCTTCTATTCTTTCTACTATATTCTCCTATTTCAGATGCCCAGCCCTCATCACTACTCCATCACCACCACCACCAACAATAGTGATATCACCACCTCCATTACTATCAACACTATCATGACCACTGCCACCACCATCATAACCATCACCACCACCACAACCAAAAGGAACATCACCACTTCCATTACACCAATACTACCAACATTATCATGACCACTACTAATGACATCATTACTATTACCTATACCATTACCAGCAACACCAAAGCAAAACACATACCACCAACACTAGTACTATCCCCACCTGCACCAACACCAATACCAGAAATATTCCTATCCCCTCCACCACCACTACCAACAATAACACAAACACCAGCGTTAATACCATATTAGCAACAAACGGACCAGGATTTACCTCCAAGAGCAATACCACTTTGAAGGAAAGGGTATAGGATGCCTAAGAGAAAATGGAAATGTGAGAGAAGAATGAGTAAGCAAGACAAAAAAGAAAAGAATGCTGATAAACCCCAGCCTCAGACTGACACCTCAATGTCAGGAGCATCCAAAGTTAGTTTAAGCCCAGGAAGAGATCAAGCTGAAGAATAAAATTCCCTTTGATTGGAAAGGGACCCTCGTGGCCCTGGAACTATGTGAGAGAAGCCCTGAGCCTACTTTCATCTCTATCCACTTCTACAAACATGGCCCACGTTTTGCTCTCTTGGCCCCCTTCCCCATGTGCCCTTATAGGCCTGATGTACCCACACCAGGCCTGGCTCAGCAGAGCTGGTTTGAAACCAAGTTGTTTGGGTCCCAGACCTGTCTCTTATCTCACACAATGACCCCCAGATGGGGACTCTGGAGACCCAGGTCCTAACTACATAGATCTGCCATGAACCAGGGGGCCCAGCCTTGATTCAGCACTGTGCTGCATGGTGATCACAAGTGAGATGAGTAAAGTACAGCCCCACACTGAGGCAGAAAATGACTGAGAGAAGAGTAGAAAGTGAGTTCCAGGGGAAAGTGAACACCTCTCTTACCAGCTAAAGGCAATTCCTTGAATGAAAGATGGTATTTGACCAAGAAAACACAAGATGGCTTCAGAGAGAAAAGGAATTGATCTCTTTTTATTCCTTCACTGGCTCCCTCAGTATTTGCTATGTGAGCCAAGACCCAATGAGCATCATTTAGCTTCTTCATCTGTAAAATGGAAAGAACACCTACCTCTCTCTCTCTCAGGGCAATGTAGCCAGCAATGTCTAAAACTCACGGGACAGCACCAGAGTGCATAACTCTGCACTCAGGAAAGTCTGTCCCCCCTCTAAAGTGGCCTGCTACCTTGGGCCTTTAGCCCTGGGAATTTCCAAGGTACTATCACTCATGGCTATCACAGTCCTGTGACACTCTTGTCTCCCCACGGTCTGCCTGAGGAATCAATTGGACAGTCTGGAGGCTGAATTTATGTCTCTAGCCACCCAGAGAATTTTCCTATAGATGGAAGCTTCTGTTCACTTCAGCCAGACACTGCCTTAAATTTATGCTGCCAGACTTCATTAAGACCCAGGTTTGCCAGAACCATTAAAGGTGTGGGGAGAAGAAAGGGTGCTTTGGAAATGGAGTGTGAAATAAGGTAAAGAAAAGTTTAATGGGGCTAGAATCAAGTACCTTATTAATAGTTCTTGTCTATTCCCTGTCACACCACTTATTAAAAGCCTCCTGACTCCAATGTCTCCATATTCCTACCTACAGCACAGCACCTCCTGTCCAAAAGCAGGGACGCTGTCAGCAGATTGATGCTAATTCTGGGGTTCTCTCTTCTTTGATCTGAGGCCTCTGGTTCACCGGGGAGGTAAGAACAATGAGTTCCTAACCACATCCTCATCACAATGGATGACAGAGATGCTCCCACTGAATATGCAGGACCAAAACTTAAAACCACCTCCAAAATGATCCCCCAAAACCACCAACCCTGGGGGTGAGGTTAAGGAATGGTACAATAAGATGTCAGACAGAAGAAAGTATTAGCAGAAGCATGAAGATCCTGATGGAGTATATGGACTAAGGTGTACAAGAAAGAGATGCCTTGCTTTCCCTCCAGGAGAGAGGCATGGGGTGCCTAGTACACAGTACATGTCTTGCCATTGGCTTTCCACGTTCATCCTGGGAGGAGCAAGAACATGACCCTCCATGGCCAGATGCACTGCTAGGAGGACCACATCACAAGCTCATTTTCACATAGAGCAAATGTTTTTTGAACCCCAATTTTCTGGGTCCCAGCTAGATCCAAATGCTTCCCTGCCCAGGAGATGTTCACAGTGACTCATTCAAACCCTCCACCCCACCTCCTGCTTACAGTACTGGTGTGAGGGTTCTGTTCTGCAGTTGGAGAGTTGGCCACTGCATTCATGTCCACTGAGAAGTTTGGCAAGAGGGGGGCAGCCTCCCTGAGCATGATCATCTTGGCTCTTCTCACTAAATAGAGGTTTGAGATCTTCAGCGTGAGGACCAGGTAGTGCACTACTCACTCCAGACTCTGTCAACAGTGATAGCCAGCTGGGCTGACAGCCATCCTGCTGGATCTGGGTTACAGAAAGATATGTCAAGAGTCAGTTGGGTTTCCAAAAAGCAGATGACAGGTATCATGAGATACAAGAGGCCTATGGAGAAGGTGTCATGGGGTGAAGTGGGGGGCAGATGGGCAGGAAAACCCCAACGGATACTGGGAGTGATGGGCAACACAAAGCTACCCAAAGACCTCTTGCCACCAGAGCATGTTGACAGAAGCATCTAGAACTTGGAGCATGTTAGTAAGATGTAGGCTAGCCTTGAGGAAAAAGAGCAGTTGCAGACCATTGGCTTACTATTTATCAGTCACCTGCCTCAGGCACTGAGGAGGAGTTTTGTGACCATTTGGTGTCCGCCAATAAGGTACAGGTCAAGGAAAAGGTATCAGGCCTTATCACAGAATAGCAAGGCCGAGAGACTCCATAAAAATCTCACAGCCAAAAATAAAGTTCTTCTAACAACCTCTCATCATAGCAATAATAATAATACTGAGAACTTATATATTCTTCTTATGTCACATGTGTTTTACATGTTTACATTACCCATGAGGTAGATTCCATTATTGAGCCCATGTTTCAGATTGGTACATTGAGCTACAGAGATATTAAGTAACTTCACCCAGTAGCATACAGCTATGAAGTGGCAGAGCTGAGATTTAGATCCAGGTACAATGGCTCAGAGTCCACTCTCAGTTCTAGCCTGTACCACTCTAATGTTTTGGCTGACAACTGGCTGCTCTTAGACATTGTAACACCTACTGGGGATCAGAGTTGGGATAGGCTAGATATAGAAGGTATGGTGATACCCAAAACAAATATCCTTAAGGGCCCTGCTTGCCCGGCAGCTTTGGCCCAGCCCCTCTTAGCTCAAAGAAGACTTCATGTGGACACCTCTCTGTTGGAGGCAAGGTGGTTATTGGTGCCACCTTACAGCATCCCTGCCTCTTCAGCCCACAGCCCTGACAGTGACCTCCCATGTGCTAAAGGGCATCCAGAGTTCTCCAGGTGACACACATTCCTTCTAAAATATAGGCGAGACATAAAATTACTGCCAGCAAGTTTATGTTCTTATTCTGGCTTGACCTCTTGTTAGCTGTGTCATAAAACAGCTGTCATGATCTCAACACCTTCAGTGTGAGGGGCTGTACTGAGGACTTTACCCACCTTCATTCTCTCTTTTATCTTCACAGAAACCTGGTGACTCAGCCTCACATTCCTGTTCTCATATGAGGTCCAGGAGGCATAAATGACACACTTAGGATCATGCATCCACTGCAGGAGAATCTGGATTGAACTTGAGGCTTGCATGACTACAAAGCCCTTGCCCTTTCAGTTTTGCAAAGCTGCATTAATATTGTGCTATAGTTGGTATTTTATTTTGCTTATTAACTTTAACCTTCCAGAATATTCTCACATTCATATCCCATTTGGTTGTGCCACTCATTCTGAATTATTTGTCCTCTCTGAGTTACAGTTCTCTCAAGAGTAAGAAAGTGAGATCCAACCTCAGCATTCCTTGATCTAATAATATTTTACAATCATTATGACACCTGAGAGAAAAACAAACCAGCTATTATAATATCCATTTTATGAATGAAGAAGTTAAAGTGTAGAGAGTTCACTCAAAGGACTAACATATTGTGGTGACAATAGCAATAAAAATAGTAACAACAACAGTAATAGCAGCCATCTGAATAACTGAACCCTTACCATATGCCAAGGAGTATCCTAAAGACATTACATACTATCTCATTTAATCCTCAAAGCAGTTTTATGAGGTAACTATTATTACTACCCTAGATTCATAGATAAGGAAACTAAGGTCAGGACTCAAAACAGATTTCTAATTTCTATATGATGGTGTCTAATTATGTTATTTTTGTTCGACTTTGTGTTCTTTCATTTATTTATTGATCCCACACCTCTCTGAGTGCCTACTATATGCCAGGCACAGCACTCAGCCTGGGCATACAGTGGTAAACAATAAAGACAAGGACCCTGTCCCAAAGTAGCTTACAGACCAGTGTGTCATGCAATGATATAGTCCCTAAGATCCTGGCAATCCTTAGGTCAGGGGCTCATTTGGGAATGAGTAGAGAGGTGTTGTTTAGCAAGGCTCATTAAAGGAGCCACTTGCCCTCCAGACATGAACTTGTTTCCTTGACTCTGTCTTTTTTAAACTCACAAGCAGCCTTATTTTAATTTGTACCCAAAGATGGAGAGAAAATAGTATACTTTTAATGAAGAAAAAGAAGAAATTGGAGACAAAGAAGCTGCAAAATGGCTTACTAAATTTCAGGCTGGCATTAAACCTACTCATGTGATTCACACTCATTTACTTCTCTTGAAGTTGTGTGACAAGAACATATATTTCCCTGGAAATGTAGCACACTAAAGCCACTGTAAATAAGGGCCTGAAAAATCACACTTTTATCTACATGATGATTTATGGGAGTCCCCATTTTCTCCAGCTGATTGAATCCACAACTCTGGACAGAGCTAGCCATGTTTCCATTCCAAACTCTATGATGTGAATTCCAAACTTCATGTCTCTGAATTCCAGCCTTGTGAGCCTCTCTGCCATCTAGACTTAAACTAGTTGGTTTCCATGATCCAGTTCAACATGATGACAATGGAAGTATCCTTTCTTTACCCCAAAATTTCTTACCCATACTAGACCCACATTTTTAGTGAATGATACCAACATCTACTGAGGATTCATACAGAGTCATCTGAGACATCTTGTTCTCAGGAAGACTAGTCCTCATCCTAGCAACCATTTGATCCTTAAGTTACACTTGCTCAGATTCCCTCAAATGTATTCCTTCTCTCTACCCTAGGACCAGTAGCCCTCCAACCTCGTCACTGATCTTCCTGCTTCCACCAATTGATCCCCACTAATTTTTTCTATTGGGTCTACAGTGATTATTTTAAAGTCACAATCTGATTATAAAGGTCAAGTTTTTCAGCCCATTTCATCAATCTTAAATGTCCACACACTCTTGTTCTGTCTTGCCTCGTGCAACTCATGTACCACTCCCTCTTTGTAGCCCATACTTTCCCCATCTTCTATTATTATGCCTAATAATAACTTGTGTAGGACTGAGTGTTTGTGTTCCATCAAAGTCCATATGGTTAAAGACTAACACTCCAGTGTGATTGTATTAGAAAGTGTGATTGTATTAGAAAGTGTATTAGACATTTGGGGACATTTGGGGACTAATTAGGTTTAGATGAAGTCATGAGAGTATAGCCTGTATGATGGGATTAGTCCACTTCAAGAAAAGAAAGAGCTTAGATCTTCCAATCTCTGCCATCTGATAACTAGGAATAGAAGCTTTACCAGACACCAAATCTGCTGGCACCCTGATCTTAAACTTCCCAGCCTCAAGAAATAAATTTCTGTTCTTTAAGCCACCCAGTCTATGAAATCTTGTTACAGCATCTCAAACTGAATAAGACACACATGATCAATCTTCAAGGCTTAGTGTAGGCATCACCTCTTTCTAAAAGTTTCCAACTCCCATCCAGGATTGGTTAGGCACATCTGAATTGCAACTACAACCTCCCTACCATGGGATTCATCACAATAAAATATCTGTTTGCTTGGCTCTCTGCCATCTGAACTGTGAATTTCCTAAGAGAATGATCTGTTTCTTTTTTTGTACCCTGAAAGTTTAACACTTATCTTGATCAATGGTAGAGTTCAATAAGTGCTTATCAGTAGATGGATGAACAAGGAAATGCATAAATGGATCACTCACACCCATCCTTCTCTCCACATTACTTTCATCTCTTCCAGAGGTCTCTTCTGGTGTACAATATAGATTGTACACACCTATTATCTTGGTTTGCTCCTGATCATTCCATGACATGAAAAGCTCCATAGTTCTACAACACAGTGTAGTGTTTTTCAGGCTTTTATTAATCAGTCTAAGAAATACATTTCAAATCATAGTTCAAAACACTTACACACACACACACACACACACAAACACACACCCCAAAACAAACAAAATAGCACAAACAATATTCACTCTTATAGCAGGCAATGCACCTAGTGTTTTCTATTTCATTCTATTGTATTATATTTCATTCTATTCTACCACCTTTTTACGTACTGGTTATAGTTTACTGATTGGCTTCACTGCCCACTCTTTATGAACCAGTTTGAAAAACATTGTTGAAGAGTAAATTCCTAAATATATTGACTTCAAACTTATTTGAAGTAAAATCTTACAGTTTCAAGCTTTGGCAACATTTCAAATAAACTTACAAGATGTATGATTCTGAGTAGCACCCCTTTTCTTTTAAGTAGTCTCCATGCCCAGTGTGAAGACCAATGTAGAGATTGAAACTCATGACCCTGAGACCAAGACCTGAGCTGAGAACAAGAGTCAATGCTCAATAGACTGAGCCACCCAGGTGCCCTTGAGTATTATTTCAAGGGATAAATAATTATTATAATATCATATATATAATTTATTTCAAGGAATAAATTAGTTGCATAATGTATCATAAATAATAAATAATTAAATATGTTTTTCACTCTATAAAGTAGGGGTGAGTAAGGAAAAAAATTAAGAAATGGAGAACTAATCACACCAATGATTGTATTAAATTTAAATGGCTAAACACTCTAATTAAATAGCAGAGATTATCAGACTGGATCAATAAGGGCAATATCCAACTGCATCCTGTGTACAGAAGCTGTACTTCAACATTAAAAAGCAGCTTAAACTAAAATGATGGTCAAAGTAGACTATGCAAAAAATATAAGAAAACTGGTGAGGCTATATGAATATCATACAAAATAGATCTCAAGACAAGGACTATGGCCAAAGATAAATGGTAACATTTCACAGTGATCAGGGAGACATAAAAATGTTAAATGACTAAGTTCCTAATAATGGAGTTTCAAAACACATGAAGCAAAATATAACAGAACTAGAGGAAAAATAAATAAATCTATAACCATAGTTGCAGGTTATAATATTCTTTTTTGGTAATTGGTTTAAAAAACAAAACAGAAAAAATGATAAGGATACAAAAAATTTAAACAACACTGTCAACCAGCTTGACCTCATTGACATTTAGAGAAGACTACACTCAATAACGACATGATCCATGCTATTTCTCAGGGTACAAGGAACATTCACCAAGATAGACAATATCTAAGACTGTAAAATAAATCTCAATAAATTTAAAGTAGTCAAATATTATAGATCTTGTCTTGTGTCCATTACATAATCAATCTAAAGTCAGTAGCAAACATATAAAAATCTATAAATTCCAAAGACTTCCAAAACTGGAAAATAAATATCACACTTCTAAGTAGCCCATATATTAAAAAAGAGAATAAGAGAGCAATTTATAGTTTTAAATGCTTATATTAGGAAAGAACAATATAATTTCAGTGATTAAGTTTCCAGCATAAGAAACTCAAAAAGAAATTAATTAATTAGAACCAAAGTAGAAAAACAGAAATTATAAAGATAAAATAGAAATCAATAAAAACATAAAATAAACAATACAGAAAATAAAAATAAAAATATAATTTTTTAAAAGATGACTAAAATGGATAAAAGTCTATAAAACTGATTTTTAAAAAGAGAGAGAGAGAACACAAGGGCACATAGATGCCTCAGTTGGTTAAGTGTCTGCCTTTGGCTCAGGTCATGAACCTGGAGTCCCAGGAACAAACGCTACATCAGGCTCCCTACTGTGGACAATCTGCTTCTCCCTCTGTCCCTCACCCTGTTCTCATGTTCTCTCTCTCTCTCTCTCTCACTCAAATAAATAAATACAATCTTTAAAAAGAGAGAGAGAAAGAAGGCCAATTTTAAAATGTCAAAAATGAAATTGGACAGCCACATGTAGAAGGATGAAACTGGACCATTTTCTTACCCCATACACAAAGATAAACTCAACATGGATGAAAGACCTAAATGTGAGACAGGAATCCATCAAAATCCTAGAGGAGAGCATAGGCAGCAACCTCTTCAACCTCGGCCATAGTAACTTCTTTCTAGGCACATCTCCAAAGGCAAGGGAAACAAAAGCAAAAATGAGCTATTGGGAACAAAAGAAAAAGCTGGGGGTGCCTGGATGGCTCAGTGGGTTAAGCCTCTGCCTTTGGCTTAGATCATGATCTCAGGGTCCTGGGATTGAGCCCCACATCAGGCTGTCTGCTCAACAGGGAGCCTGCTTCCCCTTCTCTCTCTGCCTGCCTCTCTACCTACTTGTAATCTCTCTCTCTCTCTCTGTGTCAAATAAATATTTTTTTTTTAAAAAAAGAAAGAAAAAAGAAAAAGTTGGGTGACTCATACCACCTAATATCAAGACTTAATATAAAGCCACAGTTATTAAGAAAACATGGTTTTTATATAGCTCAGCAGAACATAATAGAGAGACTAGAGATAGAATTACACATATATGGTAAATTCAATTGATTCCTGGCAAAGATGCCTAAAGAGTTTAATGAAAAAGACTTTTCAAAAATTAGTGCTGGAACTAGATAAATATATGAAAAAATAGCCTCCACTTCTACTTCACACCACATGCATACATACACAACACACAAATTAATTCAAGATGGACCAAAGACCTAAATAAATAGTTTGAACTGTAACAATTTTAGGGAAAAAAAGTAGGAAAATATCATCCCAACTTTGGAGAAGGCAAACATTTCCTGGGAAAGAAAAAATTACAAATCAAAAAAGAAGAAAACTTATAAATTGGAACTTCATCATACTTCTAAAATGTCATCTATCTAATGAGAATTTTCAGAAAATGAGGAAGCAAGCCATAGACAGAAAACATTCAGAAGACATATAACTTATGAAAAGTGTGTTTCCAGAATACATTTTTAATGTATTCAAATCAATAATAAAAATATAAATAACCCAAAAAATTGTTAAAAGACTTGGATAGTTCAAAGAGGGTATAGAAATGGCCAATAAACACATTAGAAGTGTTCAAGAACATTAGGATTCAAGGAAAGGAAAATTGAAACCACGATGAGATACCTCTTCATATTCATTAGAGTGACTAAAATCAAAGGCTGATAACTTTATAGGTCAGAGAAGAAGTGGACACCCAGAAGTCTCACACATTGCAGGTGGGAATATACAATGATACAATCACTTGGAAAATAGTCTAGAAGTTTCTCTACACTTATACTTACTCTACAATGCCATAATTCCACTCCAAGATATTTACCAAAGAGAAAAACATATATCTGCAAAAAGACCTGTAAAAGATTGTTTGTGGACATTTTAATCATAGTATTCAAAAACTGGAAATAACTTGTACATCTGCCAACTATGAAAGAGATGTAAGAGCGGTATAGTCACATATACAGCAATATGGATAAATTGTAAAACATTTTATTTAATGAAAGAAGCTACACACAAAAGAATATATACTGTAAGCTTCCATTTATCTGAAGTTCAAGGGCAAGCAAAACTAATGTATGGTGATAGAGGTCAGAGGAGTGGTTGTCCATGGCAGGTGAAGATTGAATTGAAAGGGGCATGAGGGAACTTTCTGGGATGATGGAATTTTCTATATCTTAAAGTGTATGCATTTGTCACAACTCGGTGGATTATACAATTATGTTCTATGCAGTTCACAGGATATAAATTTCATCTCAATAAAAAAAGTGCAGTGAGACTTCACTGTATTTAGCTGAACAGACAATCATTTCATCTGGGGAATAATATTCAAGATGACATAATAAGAGCCCCTATATGCAGCCATGCCTAAAACTAATGCTACCTCTAGACATAAACGGAAAAATGCCCTCTTTACTTAAGCTACTTTGTGTTGAAATTCTGTAACTTACAATTAAACAGATTCTAACATGGAAACTAGTTCCTGAAAGTGAGGTGCTACAAGGGACAGGCCCTAAAAATGTGGAACTGGGTGAGTCTACATGAGTAGGGGAACTGTGGGAATTCTTCCTTGTCCATATAAGAAGTTGGGCAGTTCTTCTCAGAAGCAGCAGGTTAAACTATCATGGAATGTCTCTTAGGACTTAGATCATTTGTCTACCACAGATGAAGCTCTGTGGGGGACCAAGACAAGTTTAGTTGACCTAACCCATCTGGAAGCAGAAAGGAAATGTCAAAAGACTTACTGAGAATTCCCTTATGCTCATAGCCAATGACCCTAGATGGCTGACAATCAGGTAATCATGTGCTTGGCAGGTTTGCAAAAGTCAAATCCTCCATCATTAAATAATGTCAGAAAAAAAACAAATGCAGGTGATAGATAAAAAATCTGGGAATGAGGCCAGCTGAGACTCAGAAGAAACTAAGGAACTTTATTAAGGATATAGCTGATTTTTGGCCCCCCTGCACCCACTTGCAGTCTCCTCCCACCTCCCACCTCCGCCATTTCCACTGATCTTCCCCATAAAGAGCAAGCAAGTGAAGAAAGCCTAGAATCCAAAAGGGGTCCATCCAGCACAGCATTTTAGAGCAAAAGGCCAAGGGACCAAGGGGCTGGACATAGTACTATTATGTTTCTACAGGAGGCAAAAGCACTCAGGCTAAGTACAGGTTCAAGAAGCACAGCAACATGGAGCTCTGGGCTGGTTACCAGACCACTGAGTTTGCAGAATTGCAACAGATTGGCATCCAATGAAAAACATTTAAGGGAGTCATACTGTCAAGAAAACTCCAGTTCCCATGAATACAAGCTTGTGATTGCTCAAAACTTAGAACAAACGAGGTTGTGAGACACATACCAGTGAGAACCAAGGGCCCACAGCAGCGTCCTAAGGAAAGTCCCCAAAGTACACAATGGAGAAGTCTTTCCCAGGTGCCCCAAAAGATACCTCTATGTCCTACTTCCTGGAACCTGTAAGTATTAACATTATTTGGAAGAAAGGCCTTTGCAGATGTGGTTAAGAATCTTGAGATGAAAAGATGATCCTACTGTTAATCAAAATAAAAAGCCATATTGATATGAATACATTAATTGTAGGGGATCTTAACATACCACTCTCAGTAAAAGACAGATCATCCAAACAGAAAATCAATAAAGAAACAAGAGCTTTGGGGGGGGACAAGATGGCGGGGAACTAGGAGGAGGCGCCGGTTCAACCTGTCCCCTAAAGTGAGCTGATTACCTACCAAGGAACTCCGATCACCCATGAAATCAGCCTGAGATCAGAATTCTACATGTCTGGATCTCTATGGGAGCAGAAGACTCCAGTAGGCAGGTAAAGCGGAGCAGGAATGCTGGACTGGTATCGGAAGATAAACAAAAAGGGGAGGGAGCCACCAGAAGCGACCCATTGGAAAGTAATACCCCAATACAAGAGCCTCCTGCATCTGGGGACCAGCATTAACTTGAAGTCTGGTAGAAAGCACTCAAAAAGAGCAAAGGATCACAGGGTGAAATTGTGGGAACTGGAAAGGTTAGGGACAGGGGCTTAAGTCCCCCACTGAGGACAGACACCCCTGGCGCTGAGCCAGAGAGAGTGCAGCGGAGAAACCAGGTCTTGGTCCCTGAGCCTCGAGGAGACCTCCTAAGGGCTCTTGGCATGTGGGAGGGGCTGGAACCCTTGCACGGCAGAAACACCCTTTTTGCAGTCCCCATGTGTGCGCTGTGCCTCGCTAGCAGAGCCTGAGACGCGCTCCACCCCCTCCCCTGAGAGAGGCGCACGCACCCCAGCGGGGCTCTCTAGGACCCAGGAAGTCTGATCGCTCCCAGCTAGGGCCAGCAGGAAAATCTCTGTGTGCCTTCCCTGCTTGGAAACTCTCTGGTGGTCTGGAGCTGCCCAGACAGCTGCCGCTTGTGGTTTTGAGTACAAGCAGGACACACAGGAGTCCCCAGAGATCGAGGCTGGGAACCTGCTCTGCAGCACCCAGAGAGGAACGGACTGGGGCTTCTCTCTGGGAGGGAGGTCTGGGTGCAGTTTGCTTTCCTCTAAACCTCCAAGAACCATCGGGAGCTGCCAAGGGGAAAGAAAACAAATGAACAGACATAAAAACCTCCAGAGAACAAAAGCCTAAAGGCCCGGTTTCCTCAGAGCCCACCCCTGGAGGGGGGCGGGAGGACGTAACTCAGGAAACACCACCTGAAAACCCACGCGGCAGGCCCCTCCCCCAGAAAGCCAACCCGCAAGAAGACAACAATCAATACTACTTCATAGATACGTTTAATTTTTAATTCGTTCCCACTATTCCGGTTCATTTTTTAATTTTTTTAATCTTTTTTTATTCTTTTATATAGATTTTTTAGCCTATTTACCATCACAGTGAGATGTCCAGTACATCAAATTCCATAATAACCTTTTAACCTGAATTTTTTGATACATATACCCATGTTTTTCTTTTGCTTTTCTGTTTTTTTAATTTTTTTTAAATTTTCCTTTAGTTTAGTTTAGATCATTCTTTTCTTTATTTTTATTTGCTAATATTCATATAGAGTTAAAATTCAAGGTAATCCCCTTTCCCCAATCAATGCTACCCCTATAGGTAAACCAATTTTTAATCCCCTGTTATCTTAGGAAAGTTGTGTCCTTTAAAAAAGATATCAAGATACATCCAGGAAGAATCAAAATAAACTTCCTCGCACACACTGAGAATTTACAGCCACTCTCCCATCTTTTTCTCCTGCCAGTATTTCTGTATATTTGTGTTTGCCTGGTAGTATATAAATCTTATACTCGGGGTTCTTTTTGGCGAGGTTCTTTTTTTGTCTGTTTGTTTGTTTTGCTTCTACATATATATGTACATATTTTTTTCTTCTCTTGTCATATGCTTTTATTAGTCTTTTTTGTTTGTCTATTTTTGTTTGTATACTTCACAAACCTTACCTTGGGGCCCATTTGAGCTGAGCCTTCTCTTTTATCCTTCTTTCTTTTTCCTGTCTCTCTCTCTCTCTCTTTTTCTTCTTTCTCTCTTTCTTTTTTTCTTTCGTTTGGGTGGGGACTCTTAATTGCTCACAAGCGTTCCAGGGTGCACCTTCACTGCAACAAGGTCAATACATCCAGCTACATCTGTTCAGCCATCTCTCACCAAAATGACTAGGAGGAGGAATGCCCAGCAGAAGAAAAATCAGAGGATGTGCCCTCTGCAACAGAGCTAATGACTACCGACATAGACATTATGTTGGAAAGGGAATTCAGGCTAACAATTATCCAGGCAATAGCTAGGTTGGAGAAAGCCATGGATGACCAAACAGAATTGATTAGGGCAGAACTGAAAGCCACCAGGGATGATGTTCACAATATTAGGGAAGAACTGAAAGCCACCTGGGATGATGTTCACAAGGCTCTCAATAAGTTCCAATCTAACCTAAATTCTCTAAAAGCTAGGGTAACTGAGACAGAAGATAGAATTAGTATCTGGAGGTCAAACAGATAGAGAGAAAGGATCAGGAGGAAGCCTGGAACAAACAGCTTAGAAGCCATGAAAACAGAATCAGGGAAATAAATGATGCCATGAAACATTCCAACATCAGAATTATTGGTATCCCTGAAGGGGAGGAGAAAGAAAGAAGTGTAGAAGATATAGTGGAACATGTTCTTCATGAAAATTTTCCGAATCTCGCAAATGGAAACATCACTCATGGACTAGAGGCAGAAGGGTCACCCCCCAAGATTTTAGATTCTCAAAACACCTCGAGACACCTGATAGTAAGAATGAGGAATTATAATTCTAGAGAAACTCTCTTGAAGGCAGCTAGGACAAAGAAGCTCCTTACGTACAGAGGAAAGCCCATCAGAATAACGTCAGACCTGTCCACAGCAACCTGGCAAGCCAGAAAGGGCTGGCAAGATATATTCAGGG
>PISX010027269.1:0-23219 GCA_004024625.1 Mellivora capensis | reverse complement strand
GGGAGTTGAGGGAAATTGGGGGGGAGATGAACCATGAGAGACTATGGACTCTGAAAAACAACCTGAGGGTTTTGAAGGGGCGGGGGGTGGGAGGTTGGGGGAGCCAGGTGGTGGGTATTATGGAGGGCACGCATTGCATGGAGCACTGGGTGTGGTGTAAAACTATGAATTCTGTTACGCTGAAAAGAAATGAAATTAAGAAAAAAAAAACAACAATTAAAAAAAAATCTCCCAACAAACAAGCGCTGAGGGCCGGACAGCTTCTCAGGAGAATTCTACCAAACATTTAAAGAAAAAATAATACCTATTCTTCCTAAACTATTCCAAAAACTAGAAATGGAAGGAAAACTTCCAAACTCATTTTATGAGGCCAGCATTACCTTGATCCCCAAACCAGACAAAGACCTTGCTATCAAAAAGGAGAATTACAGACCAATATCCTTGATGAACACAGATGCGAAAATTCTCACCAAAATACTAGCCAATAGGATGCAACAGTACATTAAAAGGATTATTCACCACGACCAAGTGGGATTTATTCCAGGGCTGCAAGGTTGGTTCAACATCGGCAAATCAATCAATGTGATACAACACATTAATAAAAGAAAGAACTAGAACCATATGATATTCTCAATAGCTGCTGAAAAGGCATTTGATAAAGCACAGCATCCTTTCTTCATCAAAACTCTTCAAAGTGTAGGGATAGAGGCTACATACCTCAATACCATCAAAGCCATCTATGAAAAACCCACAGTGAATATCATTCTCAATGGGGAAAACCTGACAGCTTTTCCCCTAAGGTCAGGAACACAACAGGGATGTCCACGATCACCACTGCTCTTCCACATAGTACTAGAAGTCTTAGCCTCAGCAATCAGACAACAAAAAGAAATTAAAGGCATCCAAATCAGCAAAGAAGTTGTCCAACTCTCACTCTTTGTAGATGATAAGATACTTTATGTGGAAAACCCAAAAGACTCCACTCCAAAACTGCTAGACCTCATACAAGAATTCAGCAATGTGTCAGGAGGTAAAATCAATGCACAGAAATCAGTTGCATTTCTATACACCAACAGCAAGATAGAAGAAAGAGAAATTAAGTAGTCAATCTCATTTACAATTGCACCCAAAACCATAAGATACCTAGGAATAAACCTTAACAAAGGGGCAATGAATCTGTACTCAGAAAATTATAAATTACCCATGATAGAAATTGAGGAACACACAAAGAAATGGAAAAATGTTCCATGTTCATGGATTGGAAGAATATATATTGTGAAAATGCTTATGCTACCTAAAGCAATCTACACATTTAATGCAATCCCTATCGAAATCCCATCCATTTTTTTCAAAGAAATGGAACAAATAATCCTAAAATTTATATGGAACCAGAAAAAGACCTCAAATAGCCAGAGGAATGTTGAAAAAGAAAGCCAAAGTCAGTGACATCAGAATCCCAGACTTCAAGCTCTATTAAAAAGCTGTCATCATCAAGACAGTATGGTACTGGCACAAAAACAGACACACAGATCAATGGAACAGAATAGAGAGCCCAGAAATAGACCCTCAACTCTATGGTCAACTAATCTTTGACAAAGCAGGAAAGAATGTCCAATGGAAAACAGACAGTCTTTTCAACAAATGGTGTTGGGAAAATTGGACAGCCACATGCAGAAAAAAGAAACTGGACCATTTCCTTACACCACACACAAAAATACACTCAAAGTTGATGGAAGACCTCAATGTCAGACAGGAATCCATCAAAATCCTTGAGGAGAACACAGACAGCAACCTCTTTACCTCAGCCACAGCAACTTCTTCCAAGAAACATTGCCAAAGGCAAGGACTTCATCAAGATCAAAAGCTTTTGCATAGCAAAGGAAACAGGCAACAAAACCAAAAGACAACTGACAGAACAGGAGAAGATGACAATTTGACATTTCAGATAAATGGCTAGTATCAGGCAAATGACATTTCAGATAAAGGGCTAGTATCTAAAATCTAGAAAGAACTTATCAAACTCAACACCCAAAGAACAAATAATCCAATCAAGAAATGGGCAGAAGACATAAACAGAAAATTCTGCAAAGAATACTTCCAGATGGACAAGAGACACATGAAAACACATGCTCCACATCACTCAGCATCAGGGAAATGCAAATCAAAACCACAATGAGATACCACCTCACACCAGTCAGAATGGCTAAAATTAACAAGTCAGGAAATGACAGATGTTGGCCAGGATGTAGAGAAAGGGGAACCCTCCTACACTGTTGGTGGGAATGCAAGCTGGTGCAGCCACTCTGGAAAACAGTATGGAGTTTCCTCAAAAAGCTGAAAATAGAGCTACCCTATGACCCAGCAATTGCACTACTGGGTATTTACCCCAAAGATACAAACGTAGTGATCTGAAGGGCACGTGTCCCCAAATGTTTATAGAAGCAATGTCCACAATAGCCAAACTATGGAAAGAACCTAGATGTCCAAACAAAATCTTGCCATTTCCAATGATATGGATGGAACTAGAGGGTATTATGCTGAGCGAAATAAGTCAATCAGAGAAAGACAAGTATCATATGATCTCTCTGATATGAGGAATTTGAGAGGCAAGGTGGGTGGTTTGGGGGTTAAGGAAGGAAAAAATGAAACAAGATGGGATCGGGAGGGAGACAAACCATAAGAGACTCTTATCTCACGAAACAAACTGAGGGTCACTGGGGGGTAGGAGGGTAGGGATAGGGGGGCTGCATTGTGGACATTGGGGAGGGTATGTGCTATGGTGACTCCTGTGAAATGTGTAAGCTGATGATCCACAGACCTGTACCCCTTGGGCAAATAATACATTATATGTTAAGTTAAAAAAAAAAAAAAAAGAACGATCAGTAGGCTCTACCATGGCCGGTTCTTCTAAGCAAATATCTCTGCACTGGCAGACTTCCCACCACAAGGAGGTGGACTCCTCACCATCCCAGAAGGTTCTTCGCATCTGCTCACTTGAAAGCCAAGCTGAGTCCCCCCCGCCCACCTGCAGGACAGGAAAGGTGGGCATCAGGCAGACCCAGGTTTTCACCAAGCCTGTGGCAGAGCCAGCTGTGTGAGCTCAAGCACGTTGTTAAAGAAACAAATAAAAAAAAAAAAAAACCACAGGCCCCAAATTACTTGGCCAAGTCACCAAACTGAGGCTTAATACTTACCTGCACTTTCAATCAACCCCAGAGATTTAAGCCTTAAAGGGCCAGTCTGGAATTTTCTGATCAGCATCAGTGAGGTCAACTGTCAAAAGCCCCTCTCCATCCTCCAGTGGAAGATGAGGTGATCTGCTTGATAAGACCCCCTGCCCTTCCCTCTAAGGGAAGGTGACCTTGTCTGAAACAATTCTTTCTTTTCTCTTGTTTGTAACTTTCTTGCCCTGCCCTCCATCCTATAAAAACTTTCCACTTTGTGCAACTCCTGGGAGTTCATTCCTCTCTACTTGCTGGGTGGGGTGCTGCCCAACTCACGAATTGATCATTTAATTAAGCCAATTAGATCTTCAGCCTTAATTGGTTGCAATTTGTTTTTTCACAAGGTAAACCTCCCTCTCTGAGCTGTGGATTCCTCACAGGTGTCCTGCCCCACAGGGCAGGATGGTGCTGTGAAGATGAAATATGTACAGTAGCAGGTCAGTCACATGGTCCTAGCAGGAATGTCACAAATAATGACGGCTTACCAAAAAAAAAAAAAAAAAAAAAGAAAGGAAAAGAGGGATTCCTCCATTTCACAAGATACTACAGGACAAGACAGCTGTAAGAACCAAGCTTTACCCAAAGGTATAGAGGCACCATCAACTGGGCACAGGAAGCTATAGCAGGAACCTTGGCTCTGTGTGCCCTGGGAGCAGGATCAGAGCCCAGGACGCCAAAGGTTTCCATGAATATTTCTGAAGACCGAATATGTAAAAAGGCTTGTAAGCAATCATGTTCCAGAAAGAGGTTTTTTATCCTCTCGAAGCACTCACTCCCCACTCAGAAAGTAGGTCCCTGGAAGGCAGAGGTCCTGCACAAAATCTTCCTACAAACAGTGCCTGGCATGTTGGGTACCTGATAATAAGTGTCAACCTAGAAATGAGGGCCATGTTCTTTATCTGGGATCAAAACAGTTGACTCAAAGAATTTTCAAAACACATATGTGGGGTGCCTGGGTGGCTCAGTGGGTTAAACCTCTGCCTTCGGGTCAGGTCATGATCCCAGGGCCTTGGGATCAGGCCCTGCATAGGGCTCTCTGCTCAGCAGGGAACCTGCTTCCCTTCCTTTCTCTCTGCCTGCCTCTCTGCCTACTTGTGATCTCTGTCTGTCAAATAAATAAATAAAATCTTAAAAAAAAAAACAACACATACATATGGGAGTTTTCCAAAGCCCAGTCTTTCACACCAACAACCAGTTCTTGATTCTCTGGACAGGAACCGGGTATCCAGCCATTCAGTTCAATTCTGATCCTCTTTACTTGGAGTTAGTGTCAGATAATTACTCCTAGATCATCTGGAAGAATCTCTGCTTTTCCTTCTCTTCCATTTCTGTGGGATCCCTTCTCATTACATCTTCAAGGTATGATTATGTAGGGTTGTTATGGGGACATACAAGGGAGGAAGGGGCCCTGGATGTGAAACACACCATAGGAACCCCAATTCTTCCATGTGTCTGAGAACTGGCCTCATTAGCGTTTGCCTTGAGCCCATAGGAAACTTTTTAAGTGTGTGTGCATGCACGTGCATGAAAATATTTATAGCAGGAGAGCGAGAAAGAAGATAAAGTACGTCTGGTATAATAAGAAATATATTTGGTCTATGTCCCAGGTTCTTGGCACAGGGTTTCTTGGTTATTCCCTGAGGATAGGAATGTCTCCTGTTATTCATATATCTGAGCCCACCTAAGATTATTCTAAGGAGGTGAGGTGACTTAAGCTGGGACCCCTAGATCACCTCAGGTAGCCAGGATGCAGCTGGTCATCAGAGAGACCAAGCTTTGACTCCTGGGTGGGAATTTTCAGCCCCACCCAAACTTAATATCCAGGCAGAGGAGAGAGAATGAAGAATTGATTATAAAAACTCTTGAACAAAATTCAGAGCTTCTGGGTTGGTGAATAGGTGCCAGTACAGTAGCCCACAGAGGGCAGAAGAGCTCTGTGCCTCTCCCATACCTTGCCCTATGCCTCTCTTCCATTCACTTGTTCCTGACCAGTATTCTTTATAATAAATCAGTAAGTATAAGTGTTTTCTTGAGTTCCATGAGCTGCTCTGAATTTGAACTCAGCTGGACAGAAGTATGGGTAGCCTGGACACCCACGTTGTGGCTGGCATGCTTTGGGGGAAGACTTGTGGGACTGAGACCTTGAATTGTAGGATCTGATGCTAACTCTAGGTAGAGAGGTTCAGAATAGACCTGAAAGGCTGGACACCCAATCTGTGTCCAGAGAATCAGAGAACTGATTATAGGTGTGAAAGAGCATGTACTTGGTGTCAGAAAACTCCATACATGTGTGTTTTGAAAATTCTTCTAGTCAACTGTTCTGATCTCAGATGAAGAAAGTGGGCATCCTCCTTCCTACTTTCTCCTGCCCCTGACACTTTTTTCTCTCAGTATGACATCACGATTGAAATCATCATTAACTGTGGGTTGTTATGAGGGCCCTAAGCAAGGCATTGGCTGGCTTGTGTGTGAACGTAATGTGTGGCATTTCTACGTATCAGAGATGAAGTGGTAGAGAAAACAGAAATTAAAAAGGTAAACCTTTTAGAAATAAACACGGTTTACGACCTAACATTCTACAATGTGAATACTATTCATTCCATAATTAGAATCAGGAAGTACAAAATAGAGAATATAAAAAGGATGGGGAATGTAGAGCCAGAAGAATGGTCAAAATTCCGAGATCAGAGGCCAGACTCTTTTGAAAAGCACAGGCAAGTCTTTGGATTTCTCTTCAGAAATCGAAATGGTTCTTCTGTTTCTTCTCATAGATTAAATCAGATTATATCTGACAGGCTTCCCAAAATGATAAAACTACTCTATAGAAAAAATACCTCAAGCGCTTAAGGTAGGAATAAGAAGAGGTAAACAGAACAGCAACTTTCTCTTCCTTCGGGTTATCTAAATAACTGGAAATTCCTGCCAAATCAAGGGTGAGTGAAAAAAAAGGAAAACACAGTAACAAACTGTGACTCAAAACAAAATCTAATTTATTTATTTTACTTTTCCATCCTTCTATTCAGATTGTATAGAAAATCTCTCATTTGTAGAATATTGACCTCAGAGTTCAAATACCCTGGGGGAAAAGATTATGCCGATTCAGGTTTTCAGAACATCAATTCAGCAACAGGAAGCTCTGGGAAAGAAAACTTCCTAAAGACAATTTCCTTGTTTTTTCTGTCCTCTCCTGTCCATATTTCTGCCCTGGTCTTCTGCTCTCTGATCTTCACATTAGACATTAGGAGAAGGAAAGGAAAACTGAATTGGGGTAAATCAGAGGGGGAGATAAAGCATGAGAGACTGTGGAATCAGAGAAACAAACTGACGGTTTGGAAGAGGAGGGGGTGGGGGGATGGGTGAGCCTGGCCGAGGGTATTAAGGAGGGCATATATTGCATGGAGCACTGGTTGTGGTGATAAACAATGAATCTTGGAAAACTGAAAAAAAAATAATAATAAAATTAAGATGTTAAAAAGAAAACAAAACAGTCCATTTCTGTAAAGCAGAGATTTTTCCCACCTGTGAACTCCACTGTTCCCACCACCAGCCTGCCTCTTGCCATATCTCTAGGGACTCACTTGGTCACAATATTTTAACCTTTTTGGTAGAATGTAAATTGTACAACCTGATTATAAATGACTTAAGAGAAAAAGCTGGGTCTCATCTACTTCTGGGTCTCCCTCACATGACCCAGTTCAATGCCTTCCTCATAATGGGTGCTCAAAAAGATTTGTTAAATAGGTAAGTGAGATAAGGTGAGTTTTAGAACAAATGAAGTTGCAGACAATTCTGCAAGTGCGAGAATTAATTAGAAACAAGCTGTGCTTGAGAGAAATTTAGAAGTCTCCAGCGACATCCTCCAAAGCAAGCATGTTTATTTATGGAGTCCCTGAACTCAATGTAATAAGTAATAAACCGGCAAAATAATATTTTCCTGGAAAACAACAACTTTGAAAAAAACATTTGCCAAGTCATATATGTCACTGAAGATCATTTGCTTACTGTGTGATAAGGAATGTAGGCATCAAGAAGACAGACCTGTGATCTCACATGCAGTGAACATATTAGGTGTTTCTCTCTATATAAGAAAAATGGCAAGAGCAGGACTGTACCATAGAGGACATGGGCAATTCTGGTTTTATGCTAAAAAGGAAGCATTTGCATTATCTCCCAGAATTTCCAGAGCTTCAACCTTACACTACAGTGTTCAGATGTTATTTGGAGTTGTCTCTATTTTGTATCATGGTATGTTAGCCCTTCCTAGGTTCCTAGGTTGAGTTTTTTGTTTCATTCGTTCCACAAAAATTATTCAGTGCCCGCTGGGGATAGAGTAGTGAATAAACGCAACTGAATCCAGCCCTCCCATTGTACATTCCAGTTGTGGGAGGGAGACTCAGAGCCAGAGAACAAATAAACAAAGGATGGGACATTTTGTTTAGAAACAAAATGAAATGGACTTATGGAACGCACGCTTCCCTCAAATTGCTATGCTGAGCCCTAATTCCAATGTGAGGATGTCAGAGAAGGGGCCTTTAGCAGGTAGTTAGATCATATGGAAGAAGACCTCCCAAATGAGATTAGTGCTCTTATACAAAGAGGCCAATGGCTAGCTCACTCTCTCTCAACCATGTAAGAACACAACACAAAGGCAACTTAAAAGAGGGCCCTAATAGAACCCAACCATGGCTGGCGGCACCATAATCTCAGACTTCCAGCACTCAGAGTTGTGAGAAATAAATATCTGTTGTGTATAGCCACCCAGTTTATGGTATTTTCTTATAGCAGCCCAAACAAAGGCACCAGGTAAGGAGAATGGAGTGAGCTAGGGTAGTAGGGGAGGGTTTGAGACAGTAGCCAGGGACTCAGAGAAGACCTCAGTGGAAAGGTGATTTTCAGGAAGAGACTAGTAAGAAGCGAGGAAGAAAAGAAGTGGTTCTTGGGGAAAGAGCCCTCCTGGAAGAGGGAGCAAGTACAAAGGCCCTGAGGTGAGTGTGTGCTTGAGTAACGTGTGTAGGGCAGGGAGCACAGCAAGAAAAAGAGGGCGGGGGGGGATGTGAAAGAAGCAAGGGCCAGGCCGACAGAGTCAGAGAATACCTCAAGGACCTCAGCTTGTCACTGGTGGACAGGAGCCTCTGGAAGGATCTGGGTCAATGAGGCTTGTGGCTGAACCTTCATCTTCTCTTATTGGGATCATACTAACTGGTATATTGAGAACAGACATCACTAGGGGAGGTAAGGACTGACACACAAAGTTGGGCTAGGAGTCTCCACAATAACATGGGTGAGAGAGAATGATGGATTAGACCAGGGTAGAAGCAATGGGGTTGAGTTGTGGTGGTAAGAATTGGATCTGTTTTGAAGATCGAACTGCCAGATCAGATGTGGGTGTGAAAAACAAGAGTTAAGGGTGACTCTGAGGCTTCTGCTATGAGTAAATGAAGACAATGGAACTACCATTTATCCCAAATGGAGACAGCTACTGTAGGGGCCAAGGGCAAGCTGCCCAAAATGTTCCACTTTGTCATACTGATTATTTTATTAATTTACATTCAATTATCCAACATATAGTACATCATTAGTTTTTGATGTAGTGTTCAATGATTCATTAGTTGCATATAACACCCAGTGCTCATCACATCACATGCCCTCCTTAATGCCCATCATACTGATTATTTTAAGTAAAAGTTACCTAAAAAGGCCTGTGCAAGAAGGGTACTCAGACCCTCCTCTGTTCCCCTGAAAGCAGGAAATAAATTTCTCCCATGAAAGGTACCCTCCCTGGACCAGGAGCTAAAGAGACATCCTTATCACCAGAGATAGGAAAATTTAGAGCCAAGAAGGCTGTAGAAACAATCTTTGTTACTTTTTGCTAATTTCCCAGCACAGTCCAAATTTCTTTCAGAATTCCTTACTAATTAAAACTCCCAAAGCCAAGGTCTTTGCCCTGTCAATTCCTCACAAATTTATTGTCTCTTTATCTAAGAAGCTTAAAAGTATCTGTCTTGGTCATTTCTGTAGGTCTCAATGCCATTATTGGGCCTCCATGTGCACATAACAAAACTTTGTTTTCTCCTGTTAATCTGTCTCATGTAAATTCAACGTTAGTCCAACTGGAAGGACCTTAATGGGTAGAGAAAGATTTTTGCTTCTCTTCACTATGGAGGTGGCAAGTGTGAAAGGAAAAGAAGGGATGGTCTGGAATACACTAGAGTTAAGAGCCTACTGGGTGCCCACATGGGGACACCAGGGAGGAAGTTGGGTTGGTGCTGTCAGCTCCTGAATGGTGCCTTAAGCCAGGATACTGGATCCTCCAACTCCTGAGACAAGGAATGGCTAGACAGACATGAAGAGACAGCAGAGGGAACTTAGGAGTCTGAGTGAATTAGGAGAAAAGCCTAAGGAGAGGTATCCAGACACTAAACGAAGAAAGATTCAAGGAAGAGGGACCAATCAACCCTACCAAATGCCCTGAGAGACCCATTAGGATAAGAGGGGGAAAAAAAATAAATCCCTGGAAAAGACAAAACAATGGTATTCTACCCCTGGTGGGGAGTAGGGGGACAGGGCAGGTATTGACAGGTAAGGGACACAAGATATCACCATGGATGGTGGCAAAGTTCTGCTTCCTGAGGAGGGTGGGACTGAAGAGCTGAAAGCATACCTGGCAATTCACTGACCAGTAAGTACACTTAGGACCTAGGCATTGCACTGTGCCTAAAATTGTGCCTTGAAAGACACCCTCGTCAAAGAGCTGCATGAAACACATGGGTGAAGGTGACCACTGTCCGCTCTTCCACTTTGAACAGAATTTTAAAAGAAGCTAGATCTGTAGGAAGATGGATCGATGGCCAAATATGGGAGGAAGCAAGAATTACGAAGTGCTAATTACAGAGTCTAAGAGGTGAGGACACAGACTCCCTGTGACTTGACTGAGCTTGAAGTTTTTGAAAATTTTCATCAAAAAAACTGGGGAAAATTGTTATTCATAGTATAGCATTCAGCAAACTGGGGTTAGTGTTTTGTTCACCCCAAGCCAGGCCAGGGTGAGTTTAACTGAGAACGCATGGGAAAAGGCTGGGGACAGTCTGGGCCCAGGGACGCACCACTCAGAGGTGCCTGTCAAGGCACCTGTCAAGGTTCCTGTCAAGGTGAGGAGGAAACCAGAGTCGCCAGAGGGGTTAATGGGGACAAACTGAGCTCTGCCTGTATGCGGAGAATGACCTGCAGACACAATTATGCCGTTAGAGGCAACAGGGAGGACTATGAAAGCAAGGTTCTTAGCAGGTACCAGGAGAGGGAACCCCTTTCCAGGAGGGAGAGCCCTTCTCTAAGGGGAGCATTGACCCTGTGCCCATGATAAAAGGAGGGAAGCTGGAGCAGGTGTGCACAGGCTTTGAGGTAGGATATGCTCACTAAAGAATGCTGCTTTAAATCCTGCAGCGAAATCTCTAAAAGGTTCTTTGAAGGATCTCACGTAGAGCGAAGCTTACTTGTGGGACACATAGCAGATGGCTTTGCATGAATCTGTTTTCTTTTCCTCAACTTCCACATGCATTCCCACTAAAACTCACCTGCCCAAGAACCACCTGGGAGTGCTCCTTTCCCCACGTTTACTTCTCTCATTTCTCCTTACAAAGAAAGGCATTATTTCCCCAGCCTCAGCTCCTATCCTGGGACAGTGGCCCAAGAAGGAACAGGTGAATTCAAAATGTCAGTATCAGGGGTGCCTGGGTGGCTCAGTGGGTTAAGCCTCTGCCTTTGGCTCAGGTCATGATCCCAGGGTCCTGGGATCGAGCCCCACATCGGGCTCTCTGCTCAGCGGGGAGCCTGCTTCCTCCCCTCTCTCTCTCTCTCTCTGCCTGCCTCTCTGCCTACTTGTGATTTCTGTCTGTCAAATAAATAAATAAAATCTTAAAGAAAAATGTCAGTATCTATGCATTAAAACTTGGGTGACAAAAACTTTCAAATGATCTTTGGTGGGTTTGAATTCCTTGCTTTCAACAAAATTGAATGAGAAACTAATCAAGTTGTCAGCTGATACATCCTGATAAAACTACATTATCTTTGGCATGTCATCTGGAAGTTCAAGGAACTGATTAACACTGCTGTAACAAAATGTCTTTCATTATGAATGACACATTATTACATTTATTTTAAAAAGTCATAGAACTGATGGTGAAATCTATATCAGTGTCTCATTTCTGATAATAAAAAATAGTCATCCATGAATACATGAATTAATTTAAAACAAAAACCCATCTTTGGTAGAGAGATGAATGTCACCTTGATGAATTAAGTACCAATAATCATTGTAAACCTAAATCAATCTAGAAGAAAAAAAATTAACATATTGTCCAAAAGAATGTTTTTTTATGAAAAATATTTATATTTAAGAGAACCAATACAGAGTGATTAATAAAAGACCTGCAAACACAAAATTATATTATATTAGGATAAAATTCTGTGTGAAAATTAGAATCGTAATGCCAGTGCAAAGAAGACAGGGACTGTGTGAAATATCTGGCAGTTAAAGAAGGCCTTGTTTATATATTTCTTAAGTGAATGATATGGATATCAAATTATTAAGGCATTTAGATTCCACTTAAAATAGAGACTAACAGTTTTACTTTCAAATGTCAATATTTACAATTTGCTGGAAGAGACATCATTTGCAATTCATTAAATTTAGGTGAGAATTTTAGATGTCAAGTTAAAAATCTATGAATGGAATATAGCGTTTCCAAACGTTTGCAGACCCCACTGGAGCACTAAGTGTGGAAGCCTCTGGCTTAGGCAACTCCTTAGGATTCCAATATGTGCATCCAGGGGGCATGGCGAGGTGGGGGAGGCAGGTGCCCCTGAGCCCTGGGGTCCAGTTAGTGCAGGTTACAGATACCTTAAAGACGATGCAGATCTTAATCTTATTATTTGTTTTGCATGAAGTGGTTTTAAAATGTCCCTCAAATCACCCTATAGAGAAACACAAGCACGCACTCAATCCTGCAGGATGCAATGAGAAATCCCAGAGTGGGCATGTGTGCATGCCCTGTGTGCATGCATACACTGGCATGCATGCAGTGAGGGAGGACTGCCCTGGCTTTTCTCAGGGGTCCTCTGCTTCCCTTGCATTTCAAGCACTGGCTACTGGGAAGCATGAGCAGGAAGACCCGCAGGGGAGGACTGCCATTGTCTCGACTTACCATCTGCAGCCAAATGTTGGTGGTTAAAACTTGGTTCTTCTCATCCTTCAAAGAAAAAGAAAGAACCGTAAATATGGTTTATATGGTTTACAAAAGAGGGAATGATACTGTTATTCATGCAGGAATCAGACTGCTGAGACTGCTGGAGTGTGTGGAAATTAGGAGGTATGGAGCGCTTCCAAATACACACAAGCAGCATTTCTCCTGAGTTAATCTTTTCTCTTTATCCTGAAATTATGTACATTATAGAGCACTTACAAAATATGAAGAAGTATAAAGAAGAAAATTAAAACCCCACAGCCCCATCACCCAGAGATGATACGTGCTAATGATTTAGCTTATTCTCCTTTGTACCCTTTACATTAATTAATATGCTTAAGAAAATAAAATTGGGTACAAATTCCAATTCTTTAAAGTCAAGTTTATTACCAGATTGTATACAGTTTTAAACAAATATCAGTATCTCGTGCTTCCCTCCCCCAGGAAAGGGAGTATGACCCTATGGCAGCAGACACACTGTATGCCAATGGTGCTGCGTGGGCCACATTTCTGCCTGGTCCCTGTGGATCTGCCTACCTTTTCTCTCATCTTCTAGCTACCAAGAAGGATTCCTGGCCCCTGACACACACCTACAAGGTAAATTCTGTCCTAACGAGCAAACCAAGTTTCAGAAAGGTAAAATGACTCTCGGAAGGAGCTAATCAAACTTGGATCTCTGACTCAAAGCCCCTTTTTCCCACATTTCCAAACCACCTAAGGATGGGATCCAGCAGGGTGCCAAGTCTGTGCTCTAAGCAGAGCTTGGGATAGTGTACCAACCATGGCTTTGCCCAAGCACAGGACGTCTAAAGAAAATTCTAGGCAGTATCAACCTTTCCAGCTGCGATGCAAGCAGCGTCTTATCACAGCTGGCCAAGCCCAACATGGCCCAGCAAACACTAATGTGTGCAGGCTAATGAGCAAGTTTCATGCAATAGTTCTACTGCAATGGTGTTATGCAGAACTTAGCACCCAATTCCCACCTAAACGACTCTGTAAATTGGCAACTTCCACTCTCCTTAGGAGAAAGTATTAAGCAATGCCCCCAGGTCCATGTGCCTAGAAGCTGAGACTGTGAGCTCCTCCACCAGGATTTACCTGGCCCCGTTAACTGATGGCATACACAAAAACAGACCCAATAGCAGAAAGAACATGACATCTGCTGGGGCATGGTCAGAGGGCTGGGATGCAAATGAGAAATAAATGCTGTTTCCCATTAAAATAAAAATGTGTTGAACATGTAAGGATTTGGCAAAGATTCTTTGATGCACCAATGCCCCTGGCTCAGCAGCTCACACCCTGAGCAACTTTGAGAGGTGAACTAGGCAGGCAGGGAGGTATGTGAATCCCAAAGAAAGAACAGAGCTGCTTGGGAAGGGATAGGCAACAACATCCTAGTAAAGTCTCAGGTTGCAGCTGTGTCCAGAAAAGGCTGTCAGTTTGGTTAAAGCAAAAATACGCCCTATTTTCCAAAATAAAACATGGCAGCATCTTTTTGGTAGAAAAAGTTATGTAGTTGACATCTCTCGGTATTCTGTACTGAGCAAATGGTCCCCGACAGAGCCATGTATTTGCACTGCAAGAAAACTCTTGTTCCAGGTCAATCTCCAATATTATTTGAAAGCATCAGTGAACTCTTTTAGGGCATATATCCATTGTGTCAACTTATTAAGGAGTTGTTGTTTTTAATGGACTTAAAATTAGCCAGTGTTCCATTTGGGTGGCTTTCCTTCTTTTAATTGCATCTGTGTCTTCAGCTTCTGAGAAAAAAGCTTCTGTGGTTTGGGAGCTCAATTACTACCAATCTAATTAAAAGGCTTTCTTCTTTCCAACATTCTAACTGAAACCTCATTAGAATGAAACGGAATTTCTGTGGTGTGTAGCAGCATGGGACTGAAGTGCCGGCATTTCAAACTGTAATCAACACTGAGCAGCAGCCAGCCACCGCCGAAGAGCACAACGATGCCAGGTAGGGGAGCCCTCCGCGGAGACTCTGGGGACCAGCCCGCAGATCAGCAAGGAGGCTGCTGTGTGCATTCCCAGAGTGGTTCTCTTTCTCCTGCTTCCATCCCAGGGCCACCCGCTGGCTGTGTCTCTCAGCTTTCTCAGTCTGCACAGCAACAAGATGCCCTACCTCTTTCCCACCCCCGGGTGCAGTGCCCCCTCTCCATCACACACTGAATGTTTGTGTCCCCTGGAAATTCCCATGTTCAAACTTAACCCCTACTGTGATGACATCTGGAGGTGGGACCTTTGGAAGATTAGGTCATGAGAGCAGAGCCTCCGTGAATGGGATCAGTGCCTTATAATAGAGACCCCAGAGAGCCCCCTCCACCCCTTCGGCCCTGTGAGGACACAGGGGAGAAAACAGCCATCTGTGAACCATGAAGCAGGTTTGCACAGACACCAGATCGACCAGTGCACTGATCTTGGATTTCCCAGCATCCTCACCTCTAAGGAATAATTGGGTGTTGTTTAAGCCACCCAGTCTGTGATATTTTTGTTACAGGAGCCCAAGCTGATGAAGACAGTACCCCCACCACACCCTGACCTCTACTCAGCTACAGATGGGGCTCTCTGCCCTTATCCAGCTGCACTGCTGGAAGAGTGTAGTACACAGCCTTTTCTACAAGCCACAGTCCAGCCAAGTGTTCATTCATTTATTCATTCATTCACTCATTCCACAAGTGTTTGCAGAGCACTTCCCGTCTCATTGACATCCGGACATATATAGTAGGAACTAAACATCATTATTTAGCTCGTAGAATGTGGAATGTGAGTCAGGAGTGGGATTAGACAACTCAAGAATGGTATCATTACAAAAGATGACAGAAAAGGAACAGGGTGCCTTCAGAGAGAATGACAGGGGTGGAGTCCCAAGGATGAGCCTTCCTTTTGACACCCTATGAAACTGGAAGACCAAAAGACATGGCTCCCTTATGACATCACCTGTACCATTTGCCCCTCAAGACCTCACGCCTCCTCACCTCCCAGGACCTGCCTTCTCCTTACCCTCCTCCTTTCTCCTGCCCTGGATTGAGGCTGCCTCCTGACTCAACAGCGGCTCCAGCATAGAGCCAGCAACTCAGCTCAGGATCTCAGCTTTGCAAAGGAGAATGAGCAGCACTGAGGAGAGACATAAGAGAGATTACAGCCTACAAGAATCCAGCCTACTTCAGAAAGCACCTGGCAACCAGCTCCTGGAGTTATAAACACAGAGGCCAGCCACTTGCCTGCTGAGGACACTGACACCACTCAGTGGCCCTCCAAGGGTGCAGCTTAGGTGACCCAGGGCCTGTGCAGTCTACAGTGGCCAGATCTCCTACACACCCTGATGCCCACGCCAGCCTCTAGCCCTTCCTTCTTACCACCCCCAGGATACCCGCAGTGCCCTACTTCCTGAGCCTTCTGTAAGAGGGCCCAAGGAAGAACGTTAGCCTGCTCTCAACTATCATGCCTCAGGGTTTGCATTGCTGTCCATGCTGAGGTGATGTGGAGAACTGGGCACACAGACCGAGGCTTTGGTTTAGAAAGCTGGCAGATGGAGCTGTGGTTCCCAGATGCCTCTCTGGCCTCGGGCATTTGGATGTTCCTGGCAGGGTATGCAGGGGCTCCACTCTCATTGCCCAGAAGCTGTACTTATTCAACCCAGGAGGGAAGCTTCCTTCCCTCTCATGTAAACATCCTCCACTGACAGCAAAGCCATCAGCCTTCTGCACTGCCCTTGAGCTTATTTAAATCCTGAATTAGCTGATGAAGCTGCATTCAATAATCTCTTTCCTCATGAGCTGGGTGGCACACTGGTCAAACACTGGGATTCCTGCAGGGAGGGGGAATGATATCTCCAAATCTGAGTCCCAAACCCTGGCCCCAGGGTCTCTGAATAAATAACCAACAAGCAGCGCAGAATCTGAACATAGGTTTCAGTGATTCCAGACCCTCAGGCAGCCACCTGTTCATCCATGTCCTGATCCAGCCCTGCAGGACAGCATGGGGGGAAGACCCCATACCAGCAGAAGACCCTCCAGGCTCCAATCTCAGTTCTCCAATCTCAGGCACTCAGTTTCTGTGGGTTTCAATTTTCTGTCCTAGGAAACAAGGAGATAACAGTTGCCCTGACCACCTTCTAGAGTGGAAGAGGCAAGGAGAGCATCCTGCAAACTGTGACATGTGACTCAGTGCCAGTGGCTGTCCCTGTGCATCTGCCCTCATTACACAGCTCTCCTGTAAGACCCATACTCATTGCTGACCCTGGGATGACACAGGAGGAGACAGGGCCTGTGGTTGCCATGGAATCACAGGAGGCCCTTGTGGCAAAGCAACCGCAAAGCCAACTAGTCTAATGCCTCATTGGTTTTTTTGTGTTTTTTGTTGTTGTTGTTGTTGTTTTATCCTGAGAACTTCAGAATATTATTCAGCCTTAAAAATATGGAAATTCTTTCTTTTTTAAAATTTAATCTTATTTTTTCAGTGTTCTAAGACTCATTGTTCATGCACCACACCCAGTACTCCATGCAATACTTGCCCTCCTTAATACCCACCACCAGGTTCACCTAACCCCACCCCCCACCCCTTCAAAACCCTCAGTTTGTTTCTCAGAGCCCACAGTCTCTCATGGTTCATCTCCCCCTCCAATGTCCCCTAATCCACTTTTCCCTGCCTTCTCCTAATGTCCTCCATGTTATTCCTTGTGCTCCACAAGTAAGTGAAGCCATATGATAATTGGCTCTCTCTGCTTGAGTTATTTCACTCAGCATAATCTCCTCCAGTCCCGTCCATGTTGATACAAAAGTTGGGTATTCATCCTTTCTGGTGGAGGTGTAATATTCCATTGTATATATGGACCATATCTTCTTTATCCATCCGTCTGTTGAAGGACATCTAGACTCTTTCCACAGTTTGGCAATTGTGGACATTGCTGCTATGAACATTGGAGTACAGATGGCCCTTCTTTTCACTACATCTGTATCTTTGGTAAATACCCAGCAGTGCAATTGCAGGGTCATAGGAAGCTCTATTTTTAATTTCTTAAGGAATCTCCACACTGTTTTCCAATGTGGCTGCACCAACTTGCATTCCCACCAACAGTGTAAAATAAGGAAATTCTGCTATTTGTGAGAACACAGATGAACAAGGAAGGCACTATCCTAAGTGAAATAAGCCAGACACAGAAAAGCAAATACCACACGAATCCACCTATATGAGGAATCGACAAATAGTTGAGCACAGAGAAGCACAGAATGGAATGGTGGCTGCCAGGGGAATGGGAGGTTTTAGGCCAGGGGAACCAAGGTTCAGCTCTGCAAGATAAACAATTCCTAGAGATTTCTGGTGAGGCATGGAGCCTATCCTTAACAATACTATATTATATACTTAAAAATCTATTAAAAGGGTAGTATCTTGTGTTATGTGTTATCACAGAAATAAATAAATAATAAATATTATAATAAAGTTTCTGTATGTCACTCATACTTCAATAAAGGGAGTGCTGTTTTCTTTTAAAAGTAAACTTTGATTGGGACGCCTGGGTGGCTCAGTGGGTTAAAGCCTCTGCCTTCAGCTCAGGTCGTGATCCCAGGATCCTGGGATGGAGCCCCACATCAGGCTCTCTGCTCAGCAGGGAGCCTGCTTCCTCTGCTCTCTCTCTGCCTCTGTGCCTACTTGTGATCTCTCATTCTGTCAAATAAATAAATAAAATCTTAAAAAAAATAGGTACTTTGATGTAAACAGCCATGGTTTTTGAAACAATCTCCAGAATAAGCATGTCTCTGCTTTGATTACACCACTTCTGACCATGTGTAATGTGCTATCTTGTATTTCATAGAGCAATTACTCTTCTGGAAGTTGCACAGCAACATTATTCAACATTATTTTGCAAATCTCACAACACCTTTTCTTTGCTTTTGTATAGAAGTTGAGAAAAAGTAGATAACAATACATCTCACTCTCTAAATCCTTGTTTGCAGGGAAAATTGCTGGATAACATAAATTCCTATTTGTGTAGTCTCTAGTTTATACCAAGGATTACTTCTTTCATCTAATTTAATTTTACACCAACCATATTTTTGTCCTAGTTCTACAGAATAATAAACTGAGAGCCTGTGATTTTCCCTAAGTCAGCAAGATAGATCACACACACACACACACACACACACACACACACACACCCCTCATATCCAGAATAAGAAATAAACTCCTATAAATCAATAAGAATAAGGCAGACAATCCAACAGAAAAATGAGCAAAAGATGAACAAGCACATGATTTTCACCACAGAGAATATCAGTAAGTGACATCTGAAAATACCATAGTTAAATCTTCAGTAGACATTTGCATTCTTCGAAATGTCATGCATGCACACACTCACACACACACTTTTTTAACTCATTCAGTCTTTGACAACAACCCAGCAAAGTCAGTACTATTATTATTCTCATTTAATAATGGGGATTATGGGAAGGCTCCCAAATTTAACCTAATATGTCCCTGTTCTGCTCAAATATTTTCAGGTGAGCCTATATCTACCTTTATAATCAAGAGGGAAGGGGTGCATAAAAATATCAACTGTGAAACAAAAGAAGCTCCCGGCCCCATGTCCCACAGCCCAGTGTTGAAGCTGAGATCCACCCCCTTACCTCTTTATCCCAGCACCTGTGTCTGAGCCACCATGAGACCTGCTCCCAATGTCAGAACAGTGAGCACCTTGGTGATGTTAATGAAAAGTGGTTCCCTTTGGTATTTGTTTCGTACAGGAGTTCTCGAAATATGGTCTGGAAACCTGAGGTTCTGAGATGCTTTAGAGGATCAGTGAAAAATTTTTCATAATCATTAGAAGTTATTAGGCTGTTTCCTCCTCATTTCCTCGTGAGCACTGAGCAGAGCTTTGCAGAGAACCTATGGCATATGACGTCACCAATGGACTGAATACAGAAGCAGATAAGAGAATCCAGCTGTCTTCTATTAAGCTTGGCATTAAGGAGATTGGCAAAATATAAAACAGTGCCACCCTTCTCACTAAAATTGTTTTGCTTGGATAAATGTATTTACTTTTTTAGAAAAATACTGGTCACATTAACATGGCACAGGTTTATTATAATTTTAAATTAATAAACTTAAACTGTATTCTTAATTTTCATTTCTAATATGATAAATATTGATAAATGTAACTCACATAAGAAAAATTAGGAGGAATTCCTGTAACTTTTATGAGAGTAAAGGGGGTCCTGAAGCTCTAAAGTTTGAGAGCCACTGGTAAAGGGCCTGCATTCATTAAGAATTTCTGTTTCTCATACCTAAGACCTGGCCCTCTCATGGTGCAGAGCCCTACTGTCTCTGTTCTCCTTTTGGGGTTGCTCATGGTCTGTGACATGGGAGTACAACTGAAAAGTCCAGACATCACAGGCAGACCTGGCTGTGTTACCTACAAGCTGTGTAGACTTGGGGAGGTCATGAGCTTTTCTGAGACTCAATTTCCTATTCATAAAAATAGGAAACTGATTGCCATCTCTCCAGCAAGGTGCAATGATTAAACGAGTAGCACACAAGAAGTCCCTAAAACACAGTAAAGTTTTCTGCCTTTCTTTAAAAAAAAAAAAAAAGTTTGTTTATTTAAGAAAAAGAGAACATATGTGAGGAGGAGGGGCATAGGGAGAGGGAGAAGCAGGCTCCCCACTGTGCAAGGAGCCTGAAGCTGGGCTTGATCCCTGGACCCTGGGATCATGACCTGAGCCAAAGGCAGATGCGTAACTGACCCATTCAGGTGTCCCAAGTTTTCTACCTTTCAGTGATCAGAAACAAGTTCCTCCAGCACAAAGGTACTGGGGAGACTTAGAAGGTTGTCCCACAGGGGCAAAATCTCCTCTCTACCCCCAAATGCCTACCTTTGCAGGTGGCATATAATTACATTTGTTTTCTCACAGAAATCTGGGCCTAGAAGGTAAATGTCTTGATGTCAACATTTAATTTTCCTAACGGGTTAAGGGTATTGTGATATATGAATGTGCAGATGTGAATTAAAAAAAAATGTGTAAAACACAGTTTCAAGTGCTGGATGTTTATGTCCTTCCACCAGCACCGGGCTTTTCAGCCGGCTTGGCCTTGGAACCTCACCGTTTTATTACTAAGGTCTGGAACTCTTTACTTATCACTGAACTGTTTAGAGATATGTACTTATTTCTTACAGTATTGTTAAGTACTAATAAACAAAGGAATGTGTTATGCTGTGTTCCTTTAAAACATGGCACTCTGAAGAGCCTGATACTGTAGACAGTGCTCCAAAGAACTCCACCAATGCAAATTATGGTCCTTGGAAAACTGCCTCTCGAATTCCCCAAAGTGATTTTTTAACCCTTTTATCCCATTTTTAACTACCAAATTTAATTTTGCATAGCATTAGAACACTGTTTTCAGGAACAATGCAGAAAAAGACTGGAAGAAATCTGTAAAATCAGACCAGAGTATTATTCTAACAGGTCAGTGTGTAATTCCTTACTGACTTAAGCCCAGGTAAGACGCATTATAACCAAGGGTGCAAAACTGGCCCATCAAGCTGCCTCCTTGGAAAGTTTGCACGCCAGGTGAACTAATGGCAAGTCTGTCTCCTGAGCTTAGGTCCTTGATTTGGCCAATGCCAACTGATTTTCTTTCTCCTATAAAACCCACCGCCCAGGGCGCCTGGGTGTCTCAGTGGGTTAAAGCCTCTGCCTAGAGATCAGAATCATGATCTCAGGGTCCTGGGATCCAGCTCCACATAGGGCTCTCTGCTCAGCAGGGAGCCTGCTTCCTCCTCTCTCTCTGCCTGCCTCTCTGACTGCTTGTGATCTCTGTCAAATAAATATATAAAATCTTAAAAAAAAAAAACCACTGCCCAGTGCAATATTGAAGGGGCTGGGGTTCATTGCCAAGCCACTTCTGTGCCTGTGTGTGCAGGTATGAGAGGGATTCCCTGGGGAAATGACCTGCCCTGACATTATATGGTTCCTGCTGGGTGGACCCCATCCCCTGCACTGCCCAGGTTCCCCAGGGAGAGGGAGTGATTTCAAGAGTGCACTTTTAACTGAGATTGAAAGGCTTTCTTTCCACTTCTGCAAGAGGATGGGCCTCCCTAACTCCCCTCAAAGACCCAATTTTGGAGGAACAAAGTTGGGGAAGGTGATCATGAGAGTGGATCCTAACTGAGAAGACACTGTTCCTTGAGTTTACAGAGCTGAGAAGTGGAGGACATGGTGGCAGGAATGGGGGAGATTATGGAGTGCAGGACAGGGAGAAGTGCTTCAGTGGCCCTGGGTGACCCAGGAATCAAATTTATCTCAACTCTGCTTGAACAGACACAATAAATTTCCCTTTACACTTAACCACCATCCTAACTGAATCAGTGGCCAAGCATTGTCTTCACTACTACACACGCAGTGCACATAAAACATTATCTTTGAATGGGCTAAGAGCAAAGAATCACATGCACCACCAGATCCCCCCCAAATACCTGAGAAATTACAGAGATGTGTGCAGCATCAGCACCAGGCTTTTCCAATGAACTCTGACAGGAACTGGCTGTGGTGAGTCTCATTACAACTGAGGTCTTCTAAAGACATCAGCTAGAGATACGGGGATCCCAACAGAACACCCCATGTGTAACTGATGCAAAGGTGGGTTCAAAAGGCCAAAAAGGAGGGAATTAAGGGAAGGTAGGAACAAGATATAAGAGAAATAATATTTTCTCTCTTTGTTGTTATGTGGCATTTCTAGTATTTCTACAAGTAATATAGATTAATTGGTTTAATAAGCGAAAAATAAACAGGACCACAAGTAAGGAAAGAATGATGGAAAAAATAGTTCACCACCATTACAACCCAGAAAATTAAAAATTAAGAGTAGACACATTATGAGGATAAGGCCTGGGCAAGATGAAAAAAAAAAAACTGAATTGACAGCTGCATAAATAAAATATGGCAATAGATGAATGAACGAATGGATGGATACATTTTTTAAAAATAGCAAATACAAGGAAGAAAGGAAGGCAAGCAGATAGGCACAACTAAAATATAAAATATAGTCTGGAAAAAAACCCAAACAAGAAGGGCATGTTTCCCATGAGTTCTTTAATACTATATAACTTAATAAAACCTTGGATCAAATTAAACATGATTTCAAAGACAAGATTATAAAATAACCAAATGAAATGAAAGGGAAACTGCAGAGTTAAATAAATAAACTGAGAACCAAAACAATATGATTACATAACTAATAAATTAGACACAGAAAGGGACAAAACAGACCCAGTTAAAAATTGAGTTACTGGCATGAAAGCAAGGCATGAGATAATAACAGTTTGTGCAGAGGAAAAACACAGAGATTAAGTCCATTAAGGAAGAGGTCAGAGATGAAGGTGACATAAGAAGACAGAGGGAGAGCTGAAATGGAGAGTAGAGCCATGAAAAAAGTAAGTGCACAGGAGACATACTTCTGGTTCTGGCAAAACACTAGACTCCATATCCTGAACACCATCGTGCCACAAAGCACCTAGAAATGCTGGAAGAAATCAAACAAAAAAATTTTAAATGAGGTCCTTTATCCATTTCGAGTTTATCTTAGTGTACGGTGTAAGAGAATGGTCGAGTTTCATTCTTCTACATATAGCTGTCCAATTTTCCCAGCACCATTTATTGAAGAGACTGTCTTTTTTCCACTGTATATTTTTTCCTGCTTTGTCGAAAATTATTTGACCATAGAGTTGAGGGTCCATATCTGGGCTCTCTAC
>PISX010027268.1:0-23221 GCA_004024625.1 Mellivora capensis | reverse complement strand
CGGGCAGAATCCCTTTCATGGCAGTGTTCTTCCCAGTGGAAGAAAGAAGATAGAAGAAGACGGACTCGGTGAAACTTGCATCTGTGAATTAAATGCATGCAACCTGGCATAGACCTCCTAAATATAATGTGGAAGAGGAGTGACTGTGTGGAGTGAAACGGCTTCAGACAGAATCCCTTTCATGGCAGTGTCTTCCCAGTGGAAGAAAGAAGATAGAACAAGGACGGACTGGGAGCCGTTTGCATACTGAGAATTACATGCATGCCCCATGGCTTAGACCTCCTAAATGTAATTTGGAAGAAGAGTGACTGTGTTGAGTGACACTGCTTCAGGCAGATTCCCATTACTGGGCGTGTCTTCCCAGTGGAGGAAAGTAGATAGAATAAGGACGTATCGCCGCAACTTGCATACTCTGAATTAAATGCATGCCACCTGGCTTAGACCTCCTAAACATAATATGGAAGAGGAGTGACTGTGTTGAGGGAGACTGCTTCAGGCAGGATCCCTTTCTTGGCAGTGTCTTCCCAGTGGCAGAAAGAAGATAGAACCAGGACGGACTGGGCGCAGCTTGCATACTGAGAATTACATGCATGCCCCCTGCTAGACCTCTTAAAGGCAATGTGGAAGAGGAGTGACTGTGTGGAGAGAAACTGGTTCAGGCAGTATCCCTTTCACGGTAGTGTCTTCCCAGTGGAAGGAAGGAGATAGAAAAAGGACGGACTCGGCACCACTTGCATACAGAGAATTACATGCTTGCCACCAGGCTTAGACCACCTAAACCTAATATGGAAGAGGAGTGACTGTGTGGAGTGAAACGGCTTCGGGCAGAATACCTTTCATGGCAGTGTTCTTCCCAGTGGAAGAAAGAAGATAGAACAAGGACGGACTCGGTGCAACTTGCGTCCTGTGAATTAAATGCATGCAACCTGGCATAGACCTCCTAAATATAATGTGGAAGAGGAGTGACTGTGTGGAGTGAAACGGCTTCCGACAAAATCCCTTTCGTGGCAGCGTCTTCCCAGTGAAAGAAAGAAGATAGAACAAGGAAGGAATGGGAGCCGTTTGCATACTTTGAATTACATGCATGCCCCGTGGCTTAGAACTCTTAAACGTAATTTGGAAGAAGAGTGACTGTGTTGAGTGACACTGCTTCAGGCAGATTCCCATTACTGGTCGGGTCTTCCCAGTGGAGGATAGTAGATAGAATAAGGACGGACTCGCCGCAACTTGCATACTGTGAAATAAATGCATGCCACCTGGCTTAGACCTCCTAAAAATAATATGGAAGAGGTGTGACTGTGTTGAGGGAGACTGCTTCAGGCAGGATCCCTTTCTTGGCAGTGTCTTCCCAGTGGCAGAAAGAAGATAAAACAAGGACGGACTGGGCGCAGCTTGCATACTGAGAATTACATGCATGCCCCCTGGCTTAGACCTCCTAAACGTAATGTGGAAGAGGAGTGACTGTGTGGAGTGAAATTGGTTGAGGCAGAATCCCTTTCGCGGTAGTGTCTTCCCAGTGGAAGGAAGAAGATAGAAAAAGGACGGACTCGGCACCATTTGCATACAGAGAATTACATGCTTGCCACTAGGCTTAGACCTCCTAAACCTAATATGGAAGAGGAGTGACTGTGTGGAGTGAAACTGCTTCGGGCAGAATCCCTTTCATGGCAGTGTTCTTCCCAGTGGAAGAAAGAAGATAGAACAAGGACGGACTCGGTGCAACTTGCATCCTCTGAATTAAATGCATGCAACCTGGCATAGACCTCCTAAATGTAATGTGGAAGAGGAGTGACTGTGTGGAAGGAAACGGCTTCAGACAGAAACCCTTTCATGGCAGTGTCTTCCCCGTGGAAGAAAGAAGATAGAACAAGGACGGACTGGGAGCCGTTTGCATACTGAGAATTACATGCATGCCCCGTGGCTTAGACCTCCTAAACGTAATTTGGAAGAAGAGTGACTGTGTTGAGTGACACTGCTTCAGAGAGATTCCCATTACAGGTCGTGTCTTCACACTGGAGGGAAGTAGATAGAATAAGGACGGACTCGCCGCAACTTGCATACTGTGAATTAAATGCATGCCACCTGGCTTAGACCTCCTAAACATAATATGGAAGAGGAGAGACTGTGTTGAGGGAGACTGCTTCAGGCAGGATCCCTTTCTTGGCAGTGTCTTCCCAGTGGCAGAAAGAAGATAGAACCAGCACGGACTCGGCTCTGCTTGCACACTGAGAATTACATGCATGACCCCTGGCTTAGACCTCCTAAATCTAACGTGGAAGAGGAGTGACTGTGTGGAGAGAAACTGGTTCAGGCAGAATTCCTTTCGCGGTAGTGTCTTCCCAGTGGAAGGAAGAAGATAGAAAAAGGACGGACTCGGCACCACTTGCATACAGAGAATTACATGCTTGCCACCAGGCTTAGACCTCCTAAACCTAATATGAAGAGGAGTGACTGTGTGGAGTGAAACTGCTTCGGGCAGAATCCCTTTCATGGCAGTGTTCTTCCCAGTGGAAGACAGAAGATAGAACAAGGACGGACTCGGTGCAACTTGCATCCTGTGAATTAAATGCATGCAACCTGGAATAGACCTCCTAAATGTAATGTGGAAAAGGAGTGACTGTGTGGAGTGAAACGGCTTCAGACAGAATCCCTTTCATGGCAGTGTCTTCCCAGTGCAAGAAAGAAGATAGAACAAGGATGTACTGGGCACCGCTTGCATACTGAGAATTACATGCATGCCCCCTGGCTTTGACCTCCTAAACCTAATATGGAAGAGGAGTGACTGTGTGGAGTGAAACTTGTTCAGGAAGAATCCCTTTCTTGGCAGTGTCTTCCCAGTGGAAGGAAGAAGATAGAAAAAGGACGGGCTCTGCGCCACTTGCATACAGAGAATTACATGCTTGCCACCAGTCTTAGACCTCCTCAACTTAATATGGAAGAGGAGTGACTGTGTTGAGTGAGACTGCTTCAGGAAGAATCCCTTTCTTTGCAGTGTCTTCCCAGTGGAAGAAAGAAGGTAGAGTAAGGACGGACTCTGGGCAAATTGCCTACTCTGAGTTATGTGCATGTTACCTCCCTAGACCTCCCAAACGTATTATGACAGGGCACAAACATTGGTCGTCTTTCCTGTCTCCCATGTCGAAAATCCTTCCAAAATCCCGAGAAGTCCCCTCTAGGACAGATTCGCGTGAGTGTTGAGACTACCGAAGGAAGGAAGGTTTTGGAAGTGACTGTGTTGAAAAGATGAAGTGTCGTGTACAGACCCTAGTTTATACATCAACGCCAGGGACCATAGAAAGTGTTCACTGAAGCGGCTTCAGGCAGACACTCATTCGTGCTAATGTCTTCGCAGTGGAGGAACGAAGATAGGACGAGGATGGTCTCTAGGCAAGTTGCATACTGTGAGTTAAATGCATGGTACGTCCTTTAGACTTCCAAAGCGTACTTGGGAAGAGCACGACTATTGTTCATCCCCACTGTGTGCCTAGGTCGAGAACTCTTCAACGGTCGTGGGGGGAGTGTGTTTTAACAAGGATTCGCTTTTGTGTTTAGGCGAAAGGAGAATGGAAGCTTTTGGTACTGACTCTGTAGAAAAGGTGAGGATTCGCGTATAGAGCCCTAGTTTCAGACGTTTGTTCTTGATGCTGCTGAAGGCAGACACCCATTCGTGGCAGTATCTTCCCAGTGGAGGAAAGGAGATAGAATAAGGACGGATTCACCGCAACTTGCATCCTGTGAATTAAATGCATGGAACCTGGCTTAGACCTCCTAAATGTAATGTGGAAGAGGAGTGACTGTGTGGAATGAAACTGCTTCAGGCAGAATCCCTCTCATGGCAGTGTTCTTCCCAGTGGAAGAAAGAAGATAGAACAAGGACGGACTCGGTGCAACTTGCATCCTGTGAATTAAATGCATGCAACCTGGCATAGACCTCCTAAATATAATGTGGAAGATGAGTGACTGTGTGGAGTGAAACTGCTTCAGGCAGAATCCCTTTCATGGCAGTGTCTTCCCAGTGGAAGAAAGAAGATAGAACAAGGACGTACTGGGCGCAACTTGCATACTGAGAATTACATGCATGCCCCCTGGCTTAGACCTCCTAAACATAATTTGGAAGAGGAGTGACTGTGTTGAGTGACACTGCTTCACACAGATTCCCATTACTGGTCGTGTCTTCACAGTGGAAGAAAGAAGATAGAACAAGGACGGACTGGGAGCCATTTGCATACTGACAATTACATGCATGCCCCCTGGCTTAGACCTCCTAAACATAATTTGGAAGAAGAGTGTCTGTGTTGAGTGACACTGCTTCAGGCAGATTCCCATTTCTGGTCTTGTCTTCCCAGTGGAGGAAAGTAGATAGAATAAGGACGGACTCGCCGCAAATTGCATACTGTGAATTAAATGCATGCAACCTGGCTTAGACCTCCTATACATAATATGGAAGTGGAGTGACTGTGTTGAGTGAGACTGCTTCAGGCAGGATTCCTTTCTTGGCAGTGTCTTCCCAGTGGAAGAATGAAGATAGAACAAGGATGTACTGGGCACAGCTTGCATACTGAGAATTACATGCACGCCCCCTGGCTTTGACCTCCTAAACGTAATGTGGAAGAGGAGTGACTGTGTGGAGTGAAACTGGTTCAGGCAGAATCCCTTTCGTGGCAGTATCTTCCCAGTGGAAGGAAGAAGATAGAAAAAGGACGGGCTCTGCGCCACTTGCATACAGAGAATTACATGCTTGCCACCAGTCTTAGACCTCCTCAACTTAATACGGAAGAGGAGTGACTGTGTTGACTGAGACTGCTTCAGGAAGAATCCCTTTCTTTGCAGTGTCTTCCCAGTGGAAGAAAGAAGGTAGAGCAAGGACGGACTCTGGGCAAATTGCCTACTCTGAGTTATGCGCATGTTACCTCCCTAGACCTCCCAAACGTATTATGACAGGGCACAAACATTGGTCGTCTTTCCTGTCTCCCATGTCGAAAACCCTTCCAAAATCCCGAGAAGTCCCCTCTAGGACAGATTCGCGTGAGTGTTGAGACTACCGAAGGAAGGAAGGTTTTGGAAATGACTGTGTTGAAAAGATGAAGTGTCGTGTACAGACCCTAGTTTATACATCAACGCCAGGGACCATAGAAAGTCTTAACTGAAATGGCTTCAGGCAGACACTCATTCATGCTAAAGTCTTCACAGTGGAGGAACGAACATAGGACGAGGACGTCTCTAGGCAAGTTGCACACTGTGAGATAAATGCATGGTACATCCTTTAGACTTCCAAAGCGCACTTGGGAAGAGTACGACTATTGTTCATCCCCACTGTGTGCCTAGGTCGACAACTCTTCAACCGTCGTGGGGGGAGTGTGTATTAAGAAGGATTCGCTGGTGTGTTTAGGCGAAAGGAGAATGGAAGCTTTTGGTACTGACTCTGTAGAAAAGGTGAGGATTCGCGTATAGAGCCCTAGTTTCAGTCATTTGTTCAGTGATGATGCTTAAGGCAGACACCCATTCGTGGCAGTGTCTTCCCAGTGGAGGAAAGTAGATAGAATAAGGACGGATTCGCCGCAACTTGCATCCCGTGAATTAAATGCATGGAACCTGGCTTAGACCTCCTAAATGTAATGTGGAAGAGGAGGGACTGTGTGGAGTGAAACTGCTTCAGGCAGAATCCCTCTCATGGCAGTGTTCTTCCCAGTGGAAGAAAGAAGATAGAACAAGGACGGACTCGGTGCAACTTGCATTCTGTGAATTAAATGCATGCAACCTGGCATAGACGTCCTAAATATAATGTGGAAGAGGAGTGACTGTGTGGAGTGAAACTGCTTCAGGCAGAATCCCTTTCATGGCAGTGTCTTCCCTTGGAAGAAAGAAGATAGAACAAGGACGTACTGGGCGCAACTTGCATACTGAGAATTACATGCATGCCCCCTGGCTTAGACCTCCTAAACATAATTTGGAAGAGGAGTGACTGTGTTGAGTGACACTGCTTCACGCAGATTCCCCTTACTCGTCGTTTCTTCACAGTGGAAGAAAAAGATAGAACAAGGACCGACTGGGAGCCGTTTGCATACTGAGAATTACATGCATGCCCCGTGGCTTAGACCTCCTAAACTTAATTTGGAAGAAGAGTGTATGTGTTGAGTGACACTGCTTCAGGCAGATTCCCATTGCTGGTCCTGTCTTCCCAGTGGATGAAAGTAGATAGAATAAGGACGGACTTGCCGCAACTTGCATACTGTGAATTAAATGCATGCAACCTGGCTTAGACCTCCTAAACATAATATGGAAGTGGAGTGACTGTGTTCAGTGAGACTGCTTCAGGCAGGATCCATTTCTCGGCAGTGTCTTCCCAGTGGAAGAAAGAAGATAGAACAAGGACGTACTGGGCGCAGCTTGCATACTGAGAATTACATGCATGCCCCCTGGATTAGACCTCCTAAACGTAATGTGGAAGAGGAGTGACTGTGTGGAGTGAAACTGGTTCAGGCAGAATCCCTTTCACGGTAGTGTCTTCCCAGTGGAAGGAAGAACATAGAAAAAGGACGGACTCGGCACCACTTGCATACAGAGAATGACATGCTTGCCACCAGGCTTATACCTCCTAAACCTAATATGGAAGAGGAGTGACTGTGTGGAGTGAGACTGCTTCAGGAAGAATCCCTTTCTTGACAGTGTCTTCCCAGTGGATGAAAGAAGATAGAGCTAGGACGGACTCTGGGCAAATTGCCTACTTATGCGCATGTTACCTCCCTAAGACCTCCCAAACGTATTATGACAGGGCACAAACATTGGTCGTCTTTCCTGTCTCCCATGTCGAAAACCCTTCCAAAATACCGAGAGAGGTCTCCTCTAGGACAGATTCGCGTGAGTGTTGAGACTACCGAAGGAAGGAAGGTTTTGGAAGTGACTCTGTTGAAAAGATGAAGTGTCGTGTACAGAACCCTAGTTTCCTACATCAACGCCAGGGACCATAGAAAGTGTTCACTGAAACGGCTTCAGGAAGACACTCATTCGTGCTAATGTCTTCGCAGTGGAGGAACGAAGATAGGACGAGGACGGTCTCTAGGCAAGTTGCATACTGTGAGTGAAATGCATGTTACGTCCTTTAGACTTCCAAAGCGCAGTTGGGAAGAGCACGACTATTGTTCATCCCCACTGTGTGCCTAGGTCGACAACTCTTCAACTGTAGTGGGGGGAGTGTGTTTTAAGAAGGATTCGCTGGTGTGTTTAGGCGAAAGGAGAATGGAAGCTTTTGGTACTGACTCTGTAGAAAAGGTGAGTTTTCGCGTATAGAGCCCTAGTTTCAGACGTTTGTTCAGTGATGTTGCTTAAGGCAGACACCCATTCGTGGCAGTGTCTTCCCAGTGGAGGAAAGGAGATAGAACAAGGACGGACTCGCCACAACTTGCATACTGTGAATTAAATGCATGGAACCTGGCTCAGACCTCCTAAACGTAATGTGGAAGAGGTGTGACTCTGTGGTGTAAAACTGCTTCAGGCAGAATCCCTTTCTTCGCTCTGTCCTCCCAGTGGAAGAAAGAAGATAGAGCATGGACAGACTCTGGGCAAATTGCCTACTGTGTGTTATGCGCATGTTACCTCCTTTAGACCTCTCAAATGTATTATGGCAGGGCACGAATATTGGTCGTCTTTCCTGTCTCCCGTGTCGAAAATGCTTCCAAATTCCGGAGAGAAATCTGATCTAGGACAGATTCGCGTGAATGTTGAGATTATCGAAGGAAGGAAGGTTTTGGAAGTGACTATGTTGAAAAGATGAAGTGTCGTGTACAGAAGCCTAGTTTCATACATCAACACCAGGGAGCATAGAAAGTCTTTGTTCACTGAAAAGGCTTCAGGCCGGCACTCATTCATGGTAGTGTGTTCGCAGTGGAGGAAATAAGATAGGACGAGGAGGCAAGTTGCATACTGTGAGTTAAGTGCATGGTACCACCTTTAGACTTCCAAAGCGTACTTTGGAAAAGCACGACTTTTGTTCATCCCCACTGTCTGCCTAGGTCGAAAACTCTTCAACCGTCATGGGGGGAGTGTGTTTTAAGATAGATTCGCAAGTGTGTTTAGGCAAAAGGAGAATGGCAGCTTTTGGTACTGACTCTGTTGAAAAGGTGAGGATTCGTGTATAGAGCTGTAGTTTCAGACATCGAGGCCTCTGAGATAAGAAAGTCTTTGTTCAGTGACACTGCTTCAGGCAGACACCCATTTGTGGCAGTTTTTTCCCAGTGGAGGAAAGAAGATAGAACAGGGACGGAGTCTGGGCAACTTGCATACTTTGAGTTAACTGCAATCTACCTCCCTTACACCTCCCAAACGTATTTTGGAAGAGCACGACCAATGGTATTTCCTCACTGTCTCCCATGTCGAGAACGCTTCCAAATTCGGAGAAAGAGTTCTCTAACCCAGGTTCGGACGAATGATGAGATTATCGAAGGAAGGAATCTTTTCAAACTGACAGAGTTGAAAAATGAAGTGTCGCCTACAGAGCCCTAGTTTCAGATGTCAAGGCCTGTGAGCATAGGCGTGATTCTGTTCAGGGAAAATGCTTCAGGCAGACTCCCATTGCAGGCAGTGTCTTCCCAGTGGAGGAAAAAAGATAGAACAAGTACGGACTCGGCACAACTTGCATACTGTGAATTACATGCATGCCACCTGGATTAGACCTCCTAAATATAATTTGGAAGAGGAGTGACTGTGTTGAGTGAAACTGCTTCAGGCAGACTCCCATTCCTGGCATTCTCTTCCCAGTGGAAGAAAGAAGATAGAACAAGGACGGACTCAGCGCAACTTGCATACTGTGAATTACATGCATGCCACCTGGCTTATACCTCCTAAACATAATTTGGAAGAGGAGTTACTGTGTTGAGTGACTACTCCAGGCAGAATTCCATTCCTGGCAGTGTCTTCCTAGTGGAGGAAAGTAGATAGAATAAGGACAGACTCGCCGCAACTTGAATACTGTGAATTAAATGCATGCATCCTGGCTTAGACCTCCTAAACGTAATGTGGAAGAGGAGTGACTGTGTGGAGTGTATCTGCTTCAAGCAGAATCCCTTTCGTGGCAGTGTCTTCCCAGTGGAACAAAGAAGATAGAGCAAGGGTGGACTCTGGGCAAATTGCCTACTGTGAGTTATCTGCATGTTAACTCCCTTAGACCTCCCAAACGTATTATGGCAGGGCACGAACATTTGTCGTCTTCCCTATCTCCCGTGTCGAAAACGCTTCCAAATTCCGGGGAGAAGTCTGCTCTAGGTTAGATTCGCGTGAGTGTTGAGGCTATGGAAGGAAGGAAGGTTTTGGAAGTGAATATGTTGAAAAGATGAAGTGTCGCGTACAGAACCCTAGTTTCATACATCAACACCAGGGAGCATAGAAACTCTTTGTTCACTGAAACAGCTTCAGGCAGGCACTCATTCGTGGTAGGTCTTTGCAGTGGAGGAACGAAGATAGGACGAGGACTGTCTCTAGGCAAGTTGCATATTGTGAGTTAAGTGCATGGTACCTCCTTTAGACTTCCAAAGCGTACTTTGGAAGAGCCTGACTTTTGTTCATTACCACTGTCTGCCTAGGTCTAAAACTCTTCAACCGTCGTGGGGGAGTGTGTTTTAAGGCAGATTCGCAAGTGTGTTTAGGCAAAAGGAGAATGGGAGCTTTTGGTACTGACTCTGTTGAAAAGGCGAGGATTCGCGTATAGAGCCCTAGTTTCAGACGTCGAGGCCTCTGAGCATAAGAAAGTCTTTGTTCAGTGAAACTGCTTCAGGCAGACACCCATTCTTGGCAGTGTCTTCCCAGTAGGGGAAAGAAGAGAGAACAAGGATGGAGTCTGAGCAACTCGCATACTTTGAATTAAGTGCAATCTACCTCCCTTACAGTTCCAAAACGTATTTTGGAAGAGCACAACCAATGGTAATTCCTCACTGTCTCCCATGTCGAGAACGCTTCCAAATTCGGAAAGAAGAGTTCTCTAGGCCAGGTTCGGACGAATGTTGAGATTATCGAAGGAAGGAAGCTTTTGAAACTGACTGCGTTGAAAATATGAAGAGTCGCTTACAGAGCCCTAGTTTCAGATGTCAAAGCCTGTGAGCATAGGAGTGATTGTGTTCAGGGAAACAGCTTCAGGCAGAGTCCCATTACTGGCCGTGTCTTCCCAGTGGAGGAAAGAAGATAGAAAAAGGACGGGCTCGGCTCAACTTTCATACTGTGAATTACATGCATGCCACTTGGCTTAGACCTCCTAAACAGAATTTGGAAGAGGAGTGACTGTGTTGAGTGAAACTGCTTCAGGGAGACTCCCATTCCTGGCAGTGTCTTCCCAGTGGAGGAAAGAACGTAGAACAAGGACGGACTGGGTGCAACTTGCATACTGTGAATTACATGCATGCCACCTGGCTTAGACCTCCTAAACATAATTTGGAATAGGAGTGACTGTGTTGAGTGACTACTCCAGGCAGACTCCCATTCATGGCAGTGTCTTCCCAGTGGAGGAAAGAAGATAGAACAAGGACGGACTCGGCGCAACTTGCATACTGTGAATTACGTGCATGGCACCTGTCTTAGATCTCCTAAACATAATTTGGAAGAGGAGTGACTGTGTGGAGTGTATCTGCTTCAGGCAGAATCCCTTTCATGGCAGTGTCTTCCAGTGGAAGTAAGAAGATAGAGCAAGGACGGACTCTGGGCAAATTGCCTACTGTGAGTTATGTGCATGTTACCTCCCTTAGACCTCCCAAAAGTAATATGGAAGGGCACGAATATTGGTTGTCTTCCCTGTCTCCCTTGTCGAAAACGCTTCCAAATTCCGGAGAGAAGTCTGCTCTATGACAGATTCGCGTGAGTGTTGAGACTATCGAAGGAAGGAAGGTTTTGGAAGTGACTATTTTGAAATGATGAAGTGTCGCGTACAGAACCCTAGTTTCATACATCAACGCCAGGGAGCATAGAAAGTCTTTGTTCACTGAAACGGCTTCAGGCAGGCACTCATTTGTGGTAGTGTCTTCGCAGTGGAGGAGCGAAGATAGGACGAGTATGGTCTCTAGGCAAGTTGCATACTGTGAGTTAAGTGCATGGTACCTCCTTTAGACTTCCAAAGCGTATTTTGGACGAGCACGACTTTTGTTCATCCCCACTGTCTGCCTAGGTCGAAAACTCTTCAATCGTCGTGGGGGGAGTGTGTTTTAAGACAGATTCGCAAGTGTGTTTAGGCGAAAAGAGAATGGAAGCTTTTGGTACTGACTCTGTAGAAAAGGTGAGGATTCGCGTATAGAGGCCTAGTTTCAGACTTCGAGGCCTCTGAGATAAGAAAGTCTTTGTTCAGTGAAATGGCTTCAGGCAGACACCCGTTCGTGGCAGTGTCTTCCCAGTGGAGGAAAGAAGATAGTACAAGGATGGAGTCGGCGCAACTTTCATACTGTGAATTCCATGCATGCCACCTGGCTTAGACCTCCTAAACATAATTTGGAAGAGGAGTGACTGTGTTGAGTGACCGCTCCAGGCAGACTCCCTTTCATGGCAGTGTCTTCCCAGTGGAGGAAAGAAGATAGAACAAGGACGGACTCGGCACGACTTGCATACTGTGAAATACATGCATGCCACCTGGCTTAAACCTCCTAAACGTAATGTCGAAGAAGAGTGACTGTGTGGAGTGAAACTGCTTCATGCAGAATCCCTTTCGTGGCAGTGTCTTCTTAGTGGAAGAAAGGAGATAGAGCATGGACGGACTCTGGGCAAATTGCCTACTGTGAGTTATGCGCATGTTACCTCCCTTAGAGCTCCCAAACGTATTATGGCAGAGCATGTACATGGTCCTCTTCCCTGTCTCCCGTATCGAAAACGTTTCTAAATTCCGGAGAGAAGTCTCCTCTAGGACAGATTCGCGTGAGTGTTGAGACTATCGAAGGAAGGAAGATTTTGGAAGTGACTATGTTGAAAAGATGAAGAGTCGCCTACAGAACCCTAGTGTCATACATCAACGCCAAGGAGCTTAGAAAGTCTCTGTTCACTGAAACGGCTACAGGCAGGCACTCATTTGTGGTAGTGTCTTCGCAGTGGAGGAATGAAGATAGGACGAGAACGGTCTCTAGGCAAGTTGCATACTGTGAGTTAAGTGCATGGTACCTCCTTTAGACTTCCAAAGCTTACTTTGGAAGAGCACAACTTTGGTCATCCCCACTGTCTGCCTAGGTTGAAAACTCTTCAACCGTCGTGGGGGGAGTGTGTTTTAAGGCACATTCGCAAGTGTGTTTAGGCGAATGGGGAATGGAAGCTTTTGGTACTGACTCTATAGAAAAGGTGAGGATTCGCGTATAGAGCTCTAGTTTCAGACTTCGAGGCCTCTGAGCATAAGAAAGTCTTTGTTCAGTGAAACTGCTTCAGGCAGACACCCATTCATGGCAGTGTCTTCCCAGTGGAAGAAAGAAGATAGAACATGGACGGAGTCTTGGAAACTTGTATACTTTTAGTTTAGAGCATGCTATTTCCCTTACACCCCCCAAACTTATTTTGGAAGAGCACGACCAATGATAATTCCTCACTGTCTCCCATGTCGAGAACGCTTCCAAATTCGGAGAGAAGATATCTATAGCCCAGGTTCGGACGAATATTGAGATTATCGAAGGAAGGAAGCTTTTGTAACTGACTGTGTTGAAAAGATGAAGAGTCGCCTACAGAGCCCTAGTTTCAGACGTCAAGACTTCTTCCCAGTGGCGGAAAGAAGAGAGAACAAGGACGGACTCGGCGAAACTTGCATACTGTGAATTACATGCATGCCACCTGGCTTAGACCTCCTAAACCTAATGTGAGAGAGGAGTGACTGTGTGGAGTGAAACTTCTTCAGGCAGAATCCTGTGTGCGTCATTTCAACTCAATCAGTTCCAACAGGCTCTATCCCCCAACAGTCAAAACACCTTTCGAAAGTGTCCTAAGGCCCTCTTCCCTAACGACGATTGAAGGATTTTGGCAAGTGAGACTGTGGGGATGACGACAGGTCGTGCTCTCCCAATACAAGTTTTGGTAGCCTATGCACCGTAGCATGCACTTAACTCACAGTATGCAACCGGCCCGCTGTACTTCGTACCTCTATCTTCTTTGCTCCACTGGGAAGACACAGCCACGAATGCGTGTCTGCCTGTTGGAGTTTCACTGAACACTGACTTTTCTATGCTCACAGGAATCGATGTCTGAGACTAGGGCCCTGAACATGACTCTTTCTTTTTCCAACAGTCAGTTCCAACAGTTTCCATCCTTTGACAAACTCTACACAGTCAGGAATCTGTTCTAAAGCACACTATGCTCACCACATCTGAAGCATTTACAACAGAGGTAGACAGTGGGGATGACCACAGGTCGTACTCTTCCAATATCTGTTTTGGACGCCTATTTGCTGTAGCCTGCACTTAATTCACAGTACGCAACCGATTCGCCATACGTCTTAGCTCTATCTTCTTTCCTCCACTGGGAAGACACTGCCACGAATGCGTGTTTGCCTGAAGCTGTTTCACTGAACACTGACTTTCCAAGTTTCACAGGCATCGATGTCCGAGACTAGGACCCTGAGAGCCACTCTTCCTTTTTTCAACACAGTCATTTCCATCACCTTCCATCCTTTGACAGACTCTACACTGTCAGGAATCTGTTCTAAAGCACACTATGCTCACCACATTTGAAACATTTACAACAGAGGTAGGCAGTGGGGATGACCAAAGGTCGTGCTCTTTCAATAACGTTTTGGTAGCCCAAGAGCCGTAGCCTGCACTTTACTCACATTATGCAACGTGGGCCAAGTCCGTTCTTCTATCTTCTTTCCTCGACTGGGATGGCACTTCCACGAATGGCTTTCGGCCTGCGACAGAGTCACTGAACACAGACTTGCCAAAGCTCACATGCATCCTGACCAGAAAGTAGAGCCCTGTCACAAACTCTTCTTGCTCTCAACACAGTCAAGCAACTTCCATCCTTCCACAGTCTCTGGACTCTTGAGTCTGTCCTAAAGCAGACTTCACTCACGACCTTCAGGCATTTTCCACAGAGTAGACTGTGGCGATGAGTACCGGTTATGCTCTTCCAAAATACGTTTTAGAAGCCTAAGATCTGTTGCCTGCACTTAACACACAGAATGCAACCGGCCTGCAGTCTGTCCTTGTTCTATCATCTTTACTTCACTGGGAAGACACTGCCAGGAATGCGTGTCCGCTGGAAGCAATTTCTCTGAACACTGATTTCCTATGCTCACAGACATCGACGTCCAAGACTAGGGCCCTGTACGCGACTCGTCCTCATTTCAACACCATCATTTCCAACAGGCTCCATCGTTCGACAGTCGAAACACCTTTGGAAGTCTGTCCTAAGGCCCACTTCCCTAATGACGATTGAAGCTTTTTTGGCAGAGTGAGACTGTGAGGATGACCACAGGTCGTGCCATTACAATACATGTTCTGGAAGCGTATGCGCCATAGCATGCACTTAGGCCAGAGTATGAAACCGGCCCGCTGTACTTCGTAGCGCTATCTTCTTTGCTCCACTGGGAAGACACTGCCACGAATGCGTGTCTGTCTGAAGCAGTATCACTGAACACTGACTTTGCTATGCTCACAGGCATCAACGTCTGAGACTAGGGCCCTGAACACGACTCTTCCTTTTTCCAACACAGTCAGTTCCAACAGCTTCCATCCTTTGACAGACTGTACACTGTCAGGAATCTGTTCTAAAGCACACTATGCTCACCACATCTGAAGCGTTTACAACAGAGGTAGACAGTCGGGATGACCACAGGTCGTGCTCTTCCAATATTCGTTTTGGAAGCCTAAGCGCCATAGCCTGCACTTAACTCACAGAATGCAAACGGTCCGCCGTACGTCCTAGCTCTATCTTCTTTCCTCCACTGGGAAGACACTGCCACGAATGCGTGTTTGCATGAAGCAATTTCACTGAACAATGACTTTCCAAGGCTCGCAGGCATCGACGTCCGAGACTAGGACAATGAGTGCGCCTCTTGCTTTTTTTCAACACATTCAGTTCCATCAGCTTCCATCCTTTGACAGACTCTACACTGTCAGGAATCTGTTCTAAAGCACACTAATCACAACACATTTGAAGCGTTTACAACAGAGATAGACAGTGGGGATGACCACAGGTCGTGCTTTTTCAACATATGTTTTAGAAGCCCAAGAGACATAGCCTGCACTTTCCTCAGAGTATGCAACGTGCCCGTTGTCCGCCCTTTTTCTATCTTCTTACATCAACTCAGATGGCCCTGCCACGAATGGCTTTCAGCCTGCAACAGATTCACTGAACACAGACTTGCCAATGCTCACATGCATCAGGACCAGAAAGTAGAGCCCTGTCACAAGCTCTTCAGGATCTCAACAGAGTCAGAAAACTTCCATTCTTCCACAATCTCAGGACTCTTGAGTCTGTTCTAAAGCACACTTCCCTCACGACGTTTCCGGCATTTTCCACAGAGTTAGACTGTGGTGATGACCACCAGTTATGCTCTTCGAAAATACATTTTGTAAGCCTAAGATCGTTGCCTGCATTTAACCCACAGTATGCAACCGGCCTGCCTTCTATCCTTGTTCTATCTTCTTTCCTCCACGGGGAAGGCACTGCCACGAATGCGTGTCCTCCTGAAGCAGTTTCACTGAACACTGACATTCCTATGCTCACAGGCATTGATGTCTGAGACTAGGGCCCTGAACACGACTCTTCCTTTGTCCAACACAGTCAGTTCCAAGAGCTTCCATTCTTTGACAGACTGTACACTGTCAGGAATCTGTTCTAAAGCACACTATGCTCACCACATCTGAAGCGTTTACAACAGAGGTAGGCAGTGGGGATGACCACAGGCTGTTTGCTTCCAATATTCGTTTTGGAAACCTAAGCCCCGTAGCCTGCACTTAACTCACAGGATGCAAATGGCCCGCCGTACGTCCTAGCTCTATCTTCTTTCCTCAACTGGGAAGACAGTGCCACGAATGCGTGTTGGCCTGAAGCAGTTTCACTGAACACAGACTTTCCAAGGCTCACAGGCATCGACGTCCGAGACTAGGACCCTGAACGCGACTCTTCCTTTTCAACACAGTCATTTCCATCAGCCTCATTCTTTGACAGACTCTACACTGTCAGGAATCTGTTCTAAAGCACACTATGCTCACCACATTTGAAGCATTTACAACAGAGGTAGGCAGTGGGGATGACCAAAGGTCGTGCTCTTTCAATAACGTTTTGGTAGCCCAAGAGCTGTAGCCTGCACTTTACTCACAGTATGCAACGTGCGCTGAGTCCGCCCTTCTTCTATATTCTTTCCACGACTGAGATGGCACTGCCACGAATGGCTTTCAGCATGCCACAGAGTCACTGAACACAGACTTGCCAAAGCTCACATGCATCAGGACCAGAAAGTAGAGTCCTGTCACAAACGCTTCATGCTCCCAACACAGTCAAACAACTTCCATCCTTCCACAATCTCAGGACTCTTGAGTCTGTCCTAAAGCACACTTCACTCACGACGTTTCAGGCGTTTTCCACACAGTAGACTGTGGGGATGACTATCGGTTATGCTCTTCCAAAATACGTTTTGGAAGCCTAAGATACGTTGCCTGCATTTAACACACAGAATGCAACCAGCCCGCAGTCTGTCCTTGTTCTATCATCTTTACTTCACTGGGAAGACACTGCCAGGAATACATGTCCGCCGGAAGCAATTTCTCTGAACACTGACTTTCCTATGCTCACAGACATCGACGTCCGAGACTAGGGCCCTGTACGTGACTCTTCCTCATTTCAACACAATCAGTTCCAACAGGCTCCATCCTTCCACAGTCGAAAGACCTTTGGAAGTCTGTCCTAAGGCCCACTTCCCTAACAACGATTGAAGCTTTTTTTGGCAGAGTGAAACTGTGAGGATGACCACAGGTCGTGCTCTTCCAATACAAGTATTAGAAGCCTATACGCCGTAGCATGCACTTAACTCACAGTATGCAACCGGCCCGCTGTACTTCGTAGCTCTATCTTCTTTGCTCCACTGGGAAGACACTGCCACGAATGCATGTCCGCCTGAAGCAGTTTCACTGAACACTGACTTTCCAAGTTTCACAGGTATCGACGTCTGAGACTAGGGCCCTGAAGGCGACTCTTCCTTTTCCCAACACAGTCAGTTCCAACAGCTTCCATCCTTGGACAGACTCTACGCTGTCAGGAATCTGTTCTAAAGCACACTATGCTCACCACATTTGAAGCATTTACAACAGAGGTAGACAGTGAGGATGAACACAGGTCGTGCTCTTTCAATATATGTTTTGGAAGCCCAAGAGCCGTAGCCAGCACTTTACTCAGAGTATGCAACGTGCGCGTTGTCCGCCCTTTTTCTATCTTCTTTCCTCAACTGGGATGGCACTACCACTAATGGCTTTCAGTCTGCAACAGATTTACTGAACACAGACTTGCCAATGCTCACATGCATCAGGACCGGAAAGTAGAGCCCTGTCACAAACTCTTCATGCTCTCAACAGAGTCAGACAACTTCCATTCTTCCACAATCTCAGGACTCTTGAGTCGGTCCTAAAGTACACTTCCCTCACGACGTTTCTGGCATTTTCCACAGAGTTAGACTGTGGGGATGACCACCAGTTATGCTCTTCGAAAATACATTTTGTAAGCCTAAGATCCGTTGCCTGCATTTAACCCACAGTATGCAACCGGCCTGCCTTCTATCCTTGTTCTATCTTCTTTCCTCCACAGGGAAGGCACTGCCACGAATGCGTGTCCTCCTGAAGCAGTTTCACTGAACACTGACGTTCCTATGCTCACAGGCATCGACGTCTGAGACTAGGGCCCTGAACGCAACTCTTCCTTTTTCCAACACAGTCAGTTCCAAGAACTTCCATTCTTTGACAGACACTACACTGTCAGGAATCTGTTCTAAAGCACACTATGATAACCACATTTGAAGCCTGTACAACAGAGGTAGGCAGTGGGGATGACCACAGGTCGTGCTCTTTCAATATCGTTTTGGTAGCCCAAGAGCCGTAGCCTGCACTTTACTCACAGTATGCAACGTGCGCTGAGTCCGCCCTTCTTTTCTTTCCTCGCCTGGGATGGCACTGCCATGAATGGCTTTCGGCATGCCACAGAGTCACTGAACACAGACTTGCCAAAGCTCACATGCATCAGGACCAGAAAGTAAAGCCCTGTCACAAACTCTTCATGCTCTCAACACAGTCAAACAACTTCCATCCTTCCACAATCTCGGGACTCTTGAGTCTGTCCTAAAGCACACTTCACTCACGACCTTTCAGGCGTTTTCCGCACGGTAGGCTGTGGGGATGACTACCGGTTTTGCTCTTCTAAAATACGTTCTGGAAGCCTTAGATCCGTTGCCTGCACTTAACACCCAGAATGCAACCGGCCCACAGTCTGTCCTTGTTCTATCTTCTTTCCTCCACTGGGAAGACACTGCCAGGAATGTGTGTCCGTCTGAAGCAGTTTCACTGAACACTGAATTTCCTATGCTGACAGACATCGACGTCTGAGTCTAGGGCCCTGAACCCGACTCTTCCTTTTTCCAACACAGTCAGTTCCAAGAGCTTCCATCCTTTGACAGACTCTACACTGTCAGAATCTGTTCTAAAGCACACTATGCTCACCACGTCTGAAGCGTTTACAACAGAGGTAGACAGTGTGGATGACCACAGGTCGTGCTCTTCCAATATTCGTTTTGGAAGCCTAAGCGCCGTAGCCTGCACTTAACTCACAGTATGCAACCGGTCCGCCGTACGTCCTAGCTCTATCTTCTTTCCTCCACTGGGAAGACACTGCCACGAATGCGAGTCAACCTGAAGCAGTTTCAGTGAACACTGACTTTCCAAGACTCACAGGCATCGACGTCCGAATCTTGGACCCTGAGCGCGACTCTTCCTTTTTTCAACACAGTCATTTCCATCAGCTTCCATCCTTTGACAGACTCTACACTGTCAGGAATCTGTTCTAAAGCACACTATGCTCAACACATTTCAGGCGTTTACAACAGAGGTAGGCAGTGGGGATGATCAAAGTTCGTGCTCTTTCAATAACGTTTTGGTAGCCCAAAGCCGTAGCCTGCACTTTACTCACAGTATGCAACATGCGGGGAGGCCGCCCTTCTTCTTTCTTCTTTCCTCGACTGGGATGGCACTGCCACGAATGGCTTTCGGCCTGCCACAGAGTTACTGAACACAGACTTGCCAAAGCTCACATGCATCAGGACCAGAAAGTAGAGCCCTGTCACAATTTCTTCATGCTCTCAACACAGTCAAGCAACTTCCATCCTTCCATAGTCTCGGGACTCTTGAGTCTGTCCTAAAGCACACTTCACTCACGACGTTTCAGGCGTTTTCCACAGAGTAGACTATGGGGATGACTACTGGTTATGCTCTTGGAAAACACATTTTGTAAGCCTAAGATCCGTTGCCTGCATTTAACCCACAGTATGCAACCGGCCTGCCTTCTATCCTTGTTTGTATCTTCTTTCCTCCACTGGGAGGACACTGCCACGAATGCATGTTTGCCTGAAGCAGTTTCACTGAACACTGACCTTCCAAGGCTCACTGGAATCGACGTCGGAGACTAGACGCCGTAGTCTGCACTTTACTCGCGGTATGCAACGTGCGCATTGTCCACCCTTTTTCTCTCTTCTTTCCTCAACTGGGATGGCACTACAACGAATGGCTTTTGGCCTGCAACAGATTCACTGAACACAAACTTGCCAATGCTCACATGCATCAGGACCGGAAAGTAGAGCCCTGTCACAAACTCTTCATGCTCTCAACTCACTGAGACAACGTCCATTCTTCCACAATCTCAGGACACGTGAGTCTGTCCTAAACCACACTTACCTCACAACGTTTCCGGCATTTTCCACAGAGTAGACTGTGGGGATGACTACTGGTTATGCTCTTCGAAAATACATTTTGTAAGCCTGTTATCCGTTGCCTGCATTTAATCCACAGTATGCAACCGGCCTGCCTTCTATCCTTGTTCTATCTTCTTTCCTCCACGGGGAAGACACTGCCACGAATGCATGTCCTCCTGAGGCAGTTTCACTGAACACTGACGTTCCTATGCTCACAGGCATCGACGTCTGAGACTGGGGCCTTGAATGCGACTCTTCCTTTTTCCAACACAGTCAGTTCCAAGAGCTTCCATCCTTTGACAGAGTCTACACTGTCAGGAATCTGTTCTAAAGCACACTATGCTCACCACATTTGGACTGTTTACAACAGAGGTAGTCGGTGGGGATGACCACAGGTCGTGCTCTTCCAATATTCATTTTGGAATCCTAAGCGCCATAGCCTGCCCTTAACTCTCAGTATGCAACCGGTCCACCGTACGTCCTAGCTCTATCTTCTTTCCTCCACTGGGAAGACACTGCCACGAATGCGTGTTTGCCTGAAGCAGTTTCACTGAACACTGACTTTCCAAGTTTCACAGGCATCGACGTCCAAGTCTAGGACCCTGAACACGACTCTTCCTTTTTTCAACACAGTCATTTCCATCAGCTTCCATCCTTTGACGGACTCTACACTGTCAGGAATCTGTTCTAAAGCACACTATGCTCACCACATTTGAAGCGTTTACAACAGAGGTAGGCAGTGGGGATGACCATATGTCGTGCTCTTTCAATAACGTTTTGGTAGCCCAAGAGCCGTAGCCTGCACTTTACTCACAGTATGCAATGTGCGCGGAGTGCGCCCTTCTTCTATCTTCTTTCCTCGACTGGGATGGCACTGCCATGAATGGCTTTCGGTCTGCAACAGAGTCACTGAACACAGACTTGCCAAAGCTCACATGCATCAGGACCAGAAAGTAGAGCCCTGTCACAAACTCTTCATGCTCTCAACAGAGTCAGACAACTTCCATTCTTCCACAATCTCAGGAGTCTTGAGTCTGTCCTAAAGCACACTTCCCTCATGACATTTCCAGCATTTTCCACAGAGTTAGACTGTGGGGATGACCACCTGTTATGCTCTTCAAAAATACATTTTGTAAGCCTAAAATCCGTTGCCTGCATTTAACCCACAGTATGCAACTGGTCTGCCTTCTATCCTTGTTTGTATCTTCTTTCCTCCACTGAGAAGACACTGTCACGAATGCGTGTTTGCCTGAAGCAGTTTCACTGAACACTGACTTTCCTTTGCTCACAGGCATCGACGTTGGAAACTAGGGCCCTGTACGCGACTCTTCCTGTTTTCAACACTTTCAGTTCTAGCAGCTTCCATCCTTTGACAGACTCTACACTGTCAGGAATCTGTTCTAAAGCACACTATGCTCAACACATTTGTAGCGTTTACAACAGAGTTAGGCAGTGGGGATGACCAAAGGTCGTGCTCTTTCAATAACGTTTTGGTAGCCCAAGAGCCTTAGCCTGCACTTTACTCACAGTATGCAACCTGCGCCCTTCTTCTATCTTCTTTCCTCGACTGGGATGGCACTGCCATGAATGGCTTTCGGCCTGCAACAGAGTCACTGAACATAGACTTGCCAGAGCTCACATGCATCAGAACCAGAAAGTAGAGCCCTGTCACAAACTCTTCATGCTCTCAACACAGTCAAACACCTTCCATCCTTCCACAATCTCAGCATTCTTGAGTCTGTCCTAAAGCACACGTCTCTCTCAACCTTTCAAGCGTTTTCCACAGAGTTAGACTGTGGGATGACCACAGGTCGTTCTCTTCCAATATAAGTTTTGGAATCCTAAGAGCCGTTGCCTGCACTTAACTCAGAGTATGCAACCGGCCCACAGTCCCTCCTTGTTCTATCTTTTTTTTTTTTCCACTGGGAAGAAACTGCCACAAATGCGTGTTTGCCTTAAGTAGTTTCACTGAACACAGACTTTCGGAGGCTCACAGCATCGATTCTGAGACAAGGGCCCTGTTTGCGACCCTTCCTGTTTTCAACACCATTCCAACAGCTTACATCCTTTGACAGACTCTACACTGTCAGTAATCTGTTCTAAAGCACACTATGCTCACCATTTTTGAAGCGTTTACAACAGAGTTAGACAGTTGGGATGAGCAGGTCATTTATTAATTTTACAAGTTCCCAGTTAGAGCTTTAGAACACTTTTACTCCATTTATTCCAATCCTCCTTCCTTTACTGTTGTTATATATTTAATTCTGCAATAGATGTAGACACAAAAAAGATATTAGTGCTGTTCTTTTCAGAAGATATTAGAACATGTCTGTCCACATATTTTCACTTTCTGTTACTCTTCGTTCATTCCTGCAGTTCTTTGTTTCAACTTGCATTTATTTTTTTTCTTTTTGAAGACTTCCTTTTGTATTTTAATTAGTGCAGTGCTGATGGGCATGAAAATTTTCAGTTTTGTTTCCTGTTAATGCCTTTTAAAAATATTAATCATTTATTTTAGAGATAGAGGCAGAGAGAAGCAACTCTAGTTTAGCCCAAGGTAGGGCTCATGATCACAGCCAAAACTGAAATCAAGAGTCTGCCAATCAATAGACTGAGTTACCCAGGTGCCTCCTCTGTAAATGTCTTTCTATTGCTATCATTTTTTAAAAGATTTTATTTGACAGAGATATAAGTAGGCAGAAATGCAGGCAGAGAGAGAGGAGGAAGCAGGATCCCTGCTGAGCAGGGAGCCCGATGTGTAGCCCTATCCCAGGACCCTGGGACCACAACTTGAGCTGAAGGCAAAGGCTTTAACCCACTCAGCTACACAGGCACCCCTGTTGCTATCATTTTTAAGGGATATTTTCAGTGAGCATAAAGTTCTAAGTTGGCAGAATTTTTCCCCTAGCCCCTTAAAGATAATCAAATTATTTTCCAGCTGCTATTATTTGTGTTGAGAAGTGAGCCAACAGTTCTATTACTTCTTGGAAGGTAATGTGTCTTTTTCCTTCTGTCTGCCTGTGATATCATCTCTTGGTCTTTGGTTTTGAACAATTTCAGTACAATATGCTATAGGTACTCTTATTTTTAATTATATCTCAACCAGTTACCTCCTTTACATATTGCTTCTATTCTTCTCTTCTTCTGGGACTCCATATATGTCACTCATTTTTACTGTGTCTTGTACATTCCTTTCTGCATTTTCATTCTTTTTCTTCTCCGTGCTTCAGCCCAGATATTTTCTAATGACCAATTCTCATTAACCAATGTTCTGTTTTTCTAATGCTTCCAATCAGCTTCTGAAGTCATCATTAGGTTCTTAAATTATATTAT
>PISX010027267.1:12848-23288 GCA_004024625.1 Mellivora capensis | reverse complement strand
AAAAAAAAAAAAAAAAGGCAGGCGGGGTTCACTCCTTAACCTCCCATAACCCCCATCGCACACCTCCATGGATCGGTATGTCAAGGCCACCATGGCCACAATCGTGCTGGCCCCAGAGGGTAATCGTGGGGGAACAGTGAGGCAGCCCAAGCTGGCTGCAGACCTGCAATCCAGCCCCCCCCCCAACCACCTTGCTGGCCTCTATGCCCTCTGTCCCTGGGCCGCACCCCATCACCATCTTAAAGGCATTCTTCAACAGGCAGAAAACTAAGTAAGCAGGCGGAGATAGAACAACAGATGGTCCCAGTTTATTACAACCCGTGTGTGTGTGTGTGTGTGTGTGTGTGTGTGTGTGTGTGTGTGTGTTGAACGGATCTTTTCAGTCTTGGGATTATTTCACAAACCCAATCCCAGGGCCCCAAGGCACCCTTATGCTTTCTTCTTTAACATCAGACACAAACTCTGTACAATATACTCCTCCGTTTCTTCATTTACACACATCTTCCCCTTCTCAGTCGCTCTCCTTCTCCCTCTATCTGCCCTAAAGATAGAAGAAAACGCAAAAATGTGTCTAGACATTATCTACAGAAACAAAGCCTGGAAACCTAAGTATATAGTCAACAGCTACTAGCCCACCTTATATACCATAAAATACTTCAGAGTTATTAAAATTCAAGTTGTTTTCAAAGAAAATATGAAGAATTTAAATTTTTAAAATTTCAAAAAAATGTTACTAAAAAGAACATACCAAAATGTTACCAGACCGTTTAAGACTTTGTTTCCTCCTTTATTTTCCAAACTTGGTATGTACATGCATTACTTTTATGATCTCCTTAATCTTTACCTTGTCCTTTAAGGAATGCTCAAAGGCAAAAATGCTCATAGGATGTGTGATGAGCTAATTGGATTTTTCTTTAAAAAAATGAAAGAACCACAACTTAAAAAACACAACTTATTTCAATTATAATGCCAATTCTGAACCATCAGCACCAATGTGTAAATTATAAATGCTTAAAATGCTAGAAGGCAGAGACTACGGTTCTTGGAGCAGCATCTGAATACACACAATACTTAGTTGGCTTCATTCTACTCCTTATCTACATGGTGGGTGATGGAGTGGCTGGAACAGAGCCCAACGTCAGTTCCTCCGCATTGAGATAAATAGCCATGGAGGCCAAAGATTCCCAAATCCTGACCAAATTCTGAGCCTTATTATCCCACAGCCTACTTACATCTCCACGTTGAGGATCAACGTGCATCTCAAATGCAGCATGCCCAAATCCAGTCTCAGCTATGCTACAAATTAGATTTGCCATAAAATCTCCAATCTCACCTATCAGCATAATCCTCTCAGAAGCCTGGACATCATCCCAACACCCTTACTTCCCTGCAACCCATCAACCCACCAGCCCCAGGTCCTACAGATGCCCGTTCTAGAGTTCATGACCACATGGTCTGAAAAGGCTATCGGCACTGTGCACGGACTTCTGGAATCCCACCCCAGTTTAAACTTGGCCCAGCCACGTACTGGATGTAGGACCTTGGGTAAGACCTTTCATCTCTCTGAGCTTCCACTCCCTACCAAATGCCCCTAAAGCTAGGGCTTCTATCCTATCACAGGACTGTTGCAAAGTTTAAGCTAAGGTCATTCACTCTAAAAGAAATGTGGAGGGCTAGGTTCTGTGCAGTGCTAGTGAGCAGTGGTCAACAGCAGCCACCCTGGTAGGAGATCCCAAGTCCACAGGCCAGTGCGTTGTATGAGGCTCTAGAACACGGAAATAGCTAATGCCCTCAGAGCGGGTGGGCCAGCATATCAATGGGACCAGAGTGGGAATACCAGGAAAGACTTTGAAGAGAAAACACACTTAAACTAAGTCCTAGGAGAAGAAAGCACAGAAGGTAGAAGGGTTGAAGATATAGATAGTGTAGGAACAGCAGATGTGAAGTTCTGAGGCCAAGACAAAGTCAGGCACATTGAAGGTACTGAAAGTTAAGTCAGCTGGAGACTAGAATGTAAGAGTGGGAGGTCACCAGGGGCTGAGGGGTTGGGCACACTGAAATGAAGAGTTGTAAGCTGAGAAAGGACATAAAAAATGCATGCCAAGTGCTTCACACTTCTGAGGGCTACTCCTCATTATATTTAACTGCCTTCATTTTTACCACCATCTAGTCTGGTTTATGCTATCCACAAATTTACAGCCTAAAGCCTTTTTTCTTAAACTGGCCTCTTCCTATTAATTATTAATATGTTAGAGTATTTTTTTGGTGCACAAAAATACAGTTTTATTAACGCACAGGGACAGGACCCCATGGGCAGAAAGAAATGCTGTTATTTTTTAAAGAACAATTTAGGGGCTCCTAGCTGGCTCAATGAGTAGAGCATGCAACTCTTGGTCTTGGGGTCGCGAGTTTGAGCCCCATGCTGGGCAGAGAGCTTACTCAAAAAAATAAAATAAAATAAAATAAAAAGCAACTTGAACTTCTTCCTCAATTTACTTGGTGAATTAAAGGCAGGAAAAGTCTTTACCTGGATCCTTTGACAGTCAGAAGAACAACAAAAAGGTAAATTTCCTATCATAAACCTCAGAGCTTCAGGCTAACTTCCCATTTCCAACTGCTGTGCTAAGAAGTGTGTATAAAACACGGCCTCAGCCTCATCATTTTAAGGCCTAACACACCCCCATCTTCCCATCCAACCCACATCAGCACCAGTGGCTCGGGGCACTCAGGGTCAGCCAGAGTATCATCTGCCGACTGCTTTGATGGAGACTTCATCTTACCACAGAGGAATACTGCAAGGCCACATTTTCAATGAAATCCACCCAGTAACTCAGAACTCACTGCAATGCCTTATTAGCTCCATCTAGTAACCTATGAATACGGATATTTTTAAAATTAGTGAAATGAATTGAAATCTCTATCCTTCCCACCAGATTAAGAATCATTCACCCAAGAAAAGCAATTAACATATTTCTGTCACTTGCAAATGAATACAGAAGCTTAACTGCAGGGACATCCCTACCCTTTGTAAGAAAAGACGTCTTTTTGCATGTGGGGTACAATTATATATGGAATGATCCTCTACATTCTCACCCTTAAATACCACATACTCATTTCTAATTTGGAAAAAAAAAAAAAAACCTTGATAAGGTTAGAGGCATTAGGGTAACCATTCCTGTGAGTTCTACGACTTTACTTTAGGTTAATTGCAGTATCAATAGACAACAGTAATTTCTAACGGGAAGCTTTTGAACTTAAGTTTTCTTGTACTGAAAGTGGCATATTTTAGGAAGTACAGATTTAGACTTTGAGATGCATAAAGGGAAAAAATACTTGCAAGATGAAATAGAAGTAATGGCTTCACTTGAAGTGTTTTAACATAATCTTAGGATTGTCATCCTCCACATTTATCATTTCTAATACAATAACATCATCTAATTCCAGCTCCTGGAGCTACTCCTACCACCTCACGCCTGGAACCTACTTCCAGTCAGCCTCCACTCTGACGTCTCATCCTGAGAGAGAACACCGAGCCAGACTCCACCGCTCCCATGAGACACCGATGGAAGCACATCTCTCCGGCCCCAGTCATACTGGGTGGGCCCCTGAAGGCAAGCCTGGTGTTGGCCAGGATCCATCTGCTGGGACGGGAAATCTGAGCGTGGATCATAGGGCTCGAAGCACTAGCTGGCTCGTATATAAGTAGTTGTCCTTTGTGTATTTTTTCTACCTCTTAGTTTTTGGGTGTTTGTTTGTTTTTTAAACACTTTATTTATTTGAGAGAGTGAGAAAGAGCAAGCATGAGCAGGGGAGGGTCAAATGGAGAGGGAGAAGCAGGCTCCCCACTGAGCAGAGGACTCAAGCCCAGGACCCTGAGGATCGGGACCTGAGCCACCCAGGTGCCCCTGTTGTTGTTGTTGTTTTTAACTGCTTTTCAGGATTATGAGCCACACAGGTGCCGGTTTTGTTGTTATTGGTTTTTAACTGCTTTTCATGATTATTGTCATGTATCTTGTCAGTCACTCTGCAAGAATGTGCTCTGAGAAAAAAGCCTTTTTCTGGCCACGGGCCACCCTCCAGCAGGTAAGCTTCTGAGACCGAGGGATACGGTATGCTAGAGAGCTGAGGGAAGTCAGGGGAAGGAGCAGTGCTGCCGGCCTGTACCACGTGCCTAGCAAGCACTGAGCGGAAGCGGAGAAAGGCCTCCCAAAGAAGGTGACATGTAAGGTCGAGGACAAGCTGCCGTCCCCATGGAGGAAAAAGCATTGCAGGAAGAGAGAGAGAGTGCGTGCAATTCCGTGTGTAAGGGCAGGAGGGAGGAGCAGGACGTTTCGTATTACACAAGACCCGTGCTCCTGCTTTCCCAGTCAGATATGCCCATAGTCAGACGTGGACTCGTGAGGCAACCGCTTAGCCGGAGACGGGTTTCAGCCCTGGGATTGGGTAACATCACCGCAGGCGTCTACAGAGGTGGACATTCAAGGTCTCCACACCCTCCCCACCACCCAGTGAGTCTCAGAGCCTCAGGCTCCCTTAGGTCTACGACTCCTGCCCACCTCCTTCCTATTGCCCTCGGGTAGACACTCTTCAGCAAAGGACGGAACCAAACCACTTCAGAACAGGAGAGAGACTGTTCTACCACTTCCTCCTTTCTGACCAGTAGACCACACCTCCGTCAAGATGCTAAAACACGGGGCGCCTGGGTGGCTCAGTGGGTTGAGCCTCTGCCTTCGGCTCAGGTCATGATCCCAGGGTCCTGGGATCCAGCCCCGCATCGCATCCGGCTCTCTGCTCAGCAGGGAGCCTGCTTCCCTTCCTCTCTCTCTGCCTGCCTGTGAACTGCCTGTCAAATAAATAAATAAATTCTAAAAAAAAAAAGGACACTAAAACAAACAAGCACAAACCAAAAGCCTTCTCTCAAATGACAAAGCCAGCCACACCAGAGTGGCCTTCCCTGCTGTGGGCCAGACTCCAGCTCTCTCAGACCCACTTACCAAGGCTCCTCTCTCACCTCCCGCACCATTGCTAACCCAGGCAGAGCTCCCACAGCCCTGTGCTATCTCCCCACCATTAACAGATCACAACTTGTAAGGGATAAAGCCTTATCTTCGTGAAATAAGTAGTTACACAATACATGAACACGGTCCGTTTCTCCGCAACACATCTTCCTTCTGGGAATGGGCGGGGGGTGACCTGACTGCCTCCCTTCTCCCACATTCCACCGTCACCCGGTGTGGCTCTCCTCAGGGCAGGTTCCCAGGCACACAAAGGCCTGAAGACACGACAGCCCCTGACAAAATTAACAAAGATAATAAACCAAAAGGGGAACGTTTAAAAAGCAATTAGTGTTGCCTGCCATTTGTGAGCTCATTAACATTTCTGGCTCCACGAATCCAAAAGAAAAAAAAAAAAAAAAAAGAAATGAGCCACCTTTCTTTTCAAAGACTTGCCAATATTTGGAAGCACAGTTTTCCTTCGTAGTGAGTTTCTGGCATTAAGGGCCAGAGAACAAAACCATCAGGAGGCTGTAGGACTCTCCGGATTCCTGCATATTTTCTCTATGACAGATTTCTCTCCACTTAAGTTCTTTTCACATTATCTCAGTGCTTACAAGCACAGCTCCTAATGCTGTTTGTAAAGTTCTACTTGACACCGTCACTGTACAAGTCCGCACTGTAGCCCCAAAACAACACAGACGTTGGATTAGCATGGCAGCAGCTGGAGCTAATGACTAGTATTTACCACACACTTCGATAAGTGGCCTTCGCTTCACTGGCCTTCACAACATCCGTCCAAGCAGGAGGATACTCTTATAATATCACCATTTTATAACAGGGACTGTATAGCCCAGAAAAGCAACGGTCCCCGGACCACCTATCAAGAAAGTAGCAGAGCCAGGATTTCGGAGCGCATGACTTTACCACACTACCGGGTTACACACAGATAGGCTGACGTGATGAACCAAGTAACCTGACCCAGTATAGAAGTTGGGAGAGAAGATGGCCAAAAATACCAGAGCCTTTCCTTGTCGCTTGACTCCCCCAACCCCTGGATGTCATCATTGCTCAGCTGGGGCACTTTATGTGAGAGGGTAAGAGGGATGCCCCATCTCACAGTTTGGAAATGAAAGGGTCTGAGGGCAGCTTTCTCAGCATCAGATGCTCTCGTTGGCAGTCATCATGTGTGTGCCCAGACAGCATTCTCATAAGCAACTCAGAAGTCCCAAGTGAAAAACCAGCCTTGAAGCCATGAGCAGTCCTGGCAGAAGGCGCACTGCTTTCTGCCCCACATGTACATCAAGGCATCCTGAAGAGAGGGGAGCCCACATGTGAGTTTCAATCTACCCTTCTGAACCGGAAGTAACAATGCCTCCTGCCTTGGGGTCCAACTCACCTATTTTCCTGCCTACTCTTAATCTTACTCTTGATGATTAATGGTCTCTTAATCATCAGTCCTGGCACAGCAGCCCCTGGACTAGCTCATTCCCCCAGCCCTAGCCTTCCTGTTCGATGCTTACTCTCAACCAAACACTTACTCAGAAGGGCTCCCAATCAACCATGAAAATAAATTAGATTTTGGTTTAACCGGGATTAGACTCGCAGCACCAAGAAATAAAGTAACAGTTATCTAATCTAACAGGCCAGCCCCAGACTTCTTGGCTACTCTCCACAGGCCCCTCTTGCTAAAACCCTCCCCTAAAACTCCGCTTTCAATACCGTGAAATCATAGTATGTCGAGGAGCAAAGTAACCCTTCAAATGCCATGAACAGACCACTCGGGAGCTCTGCTGCCGGGCCTCACGTCGCTGGAGAGCGGCTAGCTGGACCGCAGACGCTGCTGGTCATTAGCCCATCAAGTGCGAGCTGGCCCCACAACACGCCCGGAAGTCCCTGCTTCCTAGACACGGTGGACGGGGAAACACTTTATTCTCCTGCCTCGCCTTGTGCTATCATTCCATCTGGAAATACCAAGAAGCGCCTGCAAAGCCCCAGCAATGGAGAAAACGAGAAGGGCACAAAGGAGGAAGGCCCCAGGGAACAGAGATCCCCACTAGAGGAAGAACACCTACGGCGCAACAACAAAAATTCCCAAACAGCTCAGGTGTAAAATGGGCGAGGGTGCCTACGGGCATGTCTCCAAAGACCGCTGTGGCCCCTAAGCACAGGAGAAGACCCTCGACATTTAGGAATCCTTAAGAAAATGCAAACAGAACCCAGGATGAGAGACCACCTCACACCCACCAGGATGGCTAAGACGGAAAAAGCAAAGCAATGTGGGAAAGAACAAGTGTTGGCAAGGAGGAGGAGAAAGAGGAACCTTTGCTCCCTGCTGCTGGGGTGATGTAAAGTCTAACAGCCACAACGGAAAATGTGGAGGCAAGTCCTCAAAACTGTAAACACAGAATTACCATATGGTCTACCAATTCCACTTCTGGGTGTACACCTAAAAAACTGAAAGCAGGGGGCGCCTGGGTGGCTCAGTGGGTTAAGCCTCTGCCTTCGGCTCAGGTCATGATCTCAAGGTCCTGGGATCGAGCCCCACATCAGGCTCTCTGCTCAGCGGGGAGCCTGCTTCCCCCCTCCCCCCGCCTTTCTGCCTACTTGTGATTTCTCTCTGTGTGTGTCAAATAAATAAATAAAATCTTAAAAAAAAAAAGTCAGCCTCACAAAGGAAGAAAACTGACACTTAATACAGTGTTGATAAACCTCGAAGACCTTAGGTCTAAGGGGGAAAAAAAAAAACTGTTGCAAAAGGACAAGTATTTTATGAGGTCACTTAGGTGAGGGATCTAGATTAGTCAGATTCACAGAGAGATACGGTCAAAGAGTGGGGGTGGAGTGGAAATGGGGAGTTCATGTTTGCTGGGTACTGGGTATGGAGTGTCAGTTGGGGAAGATGAGAAAGTGCTGGAGATGGAGAATGAGGAGGGAGGCCTCACAAGGTCAAAGTGCTAAAGCCACAGCTCTGCATATTTACAAATGGTTAAAATGGGAGATTTTAGGGTATGTAGCGCTTACCACCATTTCCAAAAAAGGATAGTAGAGTGACCAAGTCATACAACATCATACATACATACATACAACCATACAACCACAACAGAGCAGCTGGCCAACCAGCTGAACGGTAGGCCCATCTCTCATTAGTTTGTCAAAACAGAACACAAATGCTCCTGTGGATTTTTAAGACTTGTTAAGCCCTGACTATCTCAGCCAGTAAGAACCCACTGAGAGCAGACTACTACAATAGACCCAAAAGATCAGGGCAAAATTTAAATTATTCTAATTATCTCAATAGTGCAATTAATAGTAACGTCACATATAGGCAAGATTTACTAAGGAATATACGCTTCTTTTTAAGATAATTACAGAATATTACAAGATGCGTACTCTTTGAAAAACATTTTTATCTATTTATTTAGATGGAGTGTGTGCACATTGTGGGGGTGGGGAACTAGAGGGAAAGGGACAGAATCTTAAGCAGGCTCCAAGCTCAGCATGGAGCCTGACACAGGTTCAATCTCAGGACCCAGGTATCAGGACATGAGCAGAAATCAAGAGTCAGATGTTTAACGGACTGAGCCACCCAGTGGCACCCCAAGACTCATACTCTAAAACAAAACCTGCGATACAGAAACAGAGGAGATTGAGGCAGAAGAGGAAATATTATCCCTGGAGTTAAAAGAAAAAAAATGTGTTCTACACTTACCGCTCTGCCCCTAGCCAGCCTTATTCAGACCTCAGTTTCCTCATCAGTTATGCAAATGGTTTAGATAAGAGAAGCCTCATATCAAAGAGCCACTGGGTGGCTCATGGGTTAAAGCCTCTGCATTCAGCTCCGGTCCTGATCCCAGAGTCCAGATATGGAGTTGGGCTTTTTGCTCAGCAGGGAGCCTGCTTCCCTTCCTCTCTCTCTGCCTGCTTGTGATCTCTGTCAAATAAATAAATAAAAAATCTTAAAAAAAAAAAAAAAAAAAAAAAAAACTTAAAAAAAAAAAAAAAAAAAACCAAAACTTTAAAAAAAAAAAAAAAAAGAAAGTCTTAATGGTACCTCCCAATGGAAACATCTCTTTTGTCCAGGTCCATGCTCACCCGAAAACTTTCTGGTTATAACCCGACTATCAACTTTTCAATAGAAAAACAAATGTTAGCATTCCAGGCTCTCAGAGCTACATTTGTCATAAATCCATAAACTGATACTAAGTTTCATAACAATAAAGTCAATGATTCTAATAATTGAAGGAAACTGGTCCAAGTGACCGAGGAAAGTAGAGCCCAATTTTCCTAATTCAGAACCCACCTATATTCTACAACATCAGCATCCCTCAACACTGAACCATCTCTCAAAGGAAGACAATTTTCAAATCATTCTTGGCCAATGTCTGTGTCACTCAGTTCTTTAAATGATTTTTTTTGAAGATTTTATTATTTGAAAGAGAATGCATACGTCCGCACACTCATGCGTGAGTGGGGAAAGGGGGAGAGGGAGAGAGAGAATCCAAAGCAGGCTCTACTCCAACCTTGGAGCCTGACTCAGGGCGCAATCCCACAACCCTGAGATCATGACGGAGCTGAAATCAAGAGTTGGAATCTTGACTGAGCCACCCAGGTGCCCCCAAATTTAATTACTTTATTTAAAGTTTATTATACAGGGGTGCCTGGGTGACTCGGGCAGTTAATTAGGCATCTGCCTTGGGCTCAGGTCATGATCTCAGGGTTCTGGGATCAAGCCCCACATTAGGCTCCCTGCTCAGCAGGGAGTCTGGTTCTCCCTATTCCTCAGCCTCTCCCCGGTGGCTCATGCTCTCTTTCACTTTCTATCTCAAATGAATATTTTTTTAATTATATATATGTATCTGTATATATACTTATATATAATGGATATGTATATATGTGTATAATGTATATATAATATACCTTATATAATGTATATATATGTATGTGTATATATCTATGTAAAAAATTCAGTTCAGGAATATCAAAACATTCCAGAGAAATCCAGATTCCTTTCCATAGTCTAGGAGACACAGGCAATCTAGCCAGAACTACTTCTCTTGACATCATCTCCTTCCACTCTCCCCTTGCTTACTTCACTCCCAGCCACATCACCTCTTCGCTCAAACACACCATGCGTATCTGACCTCTGCTTCTGCTCTTCCCTCTGCCTTAAGTGATCATCTCCCATCTTTACATGGCTCCATCCCTCATTTCACTCTGGTCTCAATCCAAAGATTCCCATAGACAGGTCTTCCCTGATCACTCTAATAGCATCCTCCCTCCTTCTTTCCCTGTGTGTTTTCTCTTTTCAGCACGTAGCATCACTTAGACATACATCTGTCATGTGTACAGCCTGCCTCCCTCTAGAACACAGGCTCCATTAGAACAAGGACAATACTGGGGTGCCTGGGTGGCTCAGTGGGTTAAGCCTCTGCCTTCCGGTCAG
>PISX010027267.1:0-12748 GCA_004024625.1 Mellivora capensis | reverse complement strand
CGGCTCAGGTCATGATCCCAGGGTCCTGAGACTGAGTCCTGCTTTTCTCTCTGCCTCTGCCTGCCTCTCTGCCTGTCTCTATCAAATAAATAAATAAAATCTTAAAAAAAAAAAAAAATAACCAAACTAAATCCCGTCAAGCGTGCCCTTCAACCAAAATAGCGGAAGAGGCCCATCCATCCCGTCCGTCCGTCACACTGGAACATCAAGTGCGGTTCAGTGCAAACAAGTAACTGTTTGTTGACACCCTACATGCCACCTACGAATGAGGTGCTGGTGACACGGATGGGTTTTCCTCTGTCCCTGCCTGCAAAGAGCTCACGGTCTCCCATGGAGTCTGTGGGTAATTATCATGAGCGTTCTGAACACAGGTGAGGGAAGGAACCAACGTGGGAGGCCAGGAGGAGCCCAGGCAAAGCAAGAAGTCGTCGCAAGTGTGCCACGTGTTCTGTGGACAAGTCCACACAGCCCATAGGAAACAGGGACAAGCGATTACTCCCACTCTCACCATGCACCCAACCAGAGGACTCCCCAGCTTTTCTAATTGCCAGGCAATCTCCTTCCATGTTGGCATTCTTCCCTTGATGACCGCTTCAATATTTTTTTTCCAAATCCAGCTGGAATCCTTAACCGACATGCATGCGCACACACTGAGGTTCAGCGAAACTTTTTGCTTTCAGGTAATCAAATGCTACAGCCTTTGGCTTAGATGTATTTCCATCATGAGGATCATCATAGGGGATCGGCCTCAAAATATCCCACCTGCCAAAACATCAGGTAGCTTTTAGCACACAATTGTCCCAGCCCAACAGGTTTTTATTGCTTGTTTACAAAGTTAACAAACCCTATCCTGGAGCTTCTTACATGGCAAGTAGAATCAACGGCTGCTCATTCAGGATTTTGGCTTTTCCCAGATTTGATTTGGTTTAACTTCTTTGCTGAGTTTAAGAAATATCTTAAAAGATTTGTCTTCATAAAGTGCTTTACAACTTCACTCCTTAGGGTAATGCAAACCTCTCAAATTTTCCCCTATGAACTAATTTTGGCTATTTCTGTTCAGCAAGGAGAAGAGGACATTTGCTAGAAAGAGAACTCGGGGCACCTGGGTGGCTCAGTGGGTTAAAGCCTCCACCTCCAGCTCAGGTCATGATCCTGGGGTCCTGGGATCAAGCCCCACATCGGGCTCTCTGCTCTGAGGGGAGCCTGCTTCTCTTCCTCTCTCTCTGGCTGCCACTCTGCCTACTTGTGATCTCTGCCTGTCAAATAAATAAATCTTTTTTTTTTTTAAGGAAAAAAAAAAAAAAAAGAAAGAACAATTCTGTGGTCCCAGGAAATATTTACTCTATAAATTGAACTTCTGTTTATCTCTCATCCAGGTTATTCTCTCCTTGTTTCTTTCAAGATTGAAAGATACCAATGTCAAGAATTCGGGTGTAGTGGGGGGGGGCAGGGTGGGAAAATAATTGCATATAATTTATCTCTGCCCTGACATGCCCTGGCTGATATAAAAATGCACGTCCTAACTATTATCAGCTTTTTCTTTTTTTCTTGGCTTGTCCGATGTCCGATTCTGCAATCCCACCACTACACACCTCTTTCCCAGAACCGCGAGATTATTTAAAGTACAATCTTGGTTTTCTGATATTTGATTCCTTGGATGAAAACCTAAATCTGAACTCTTTGTTCATCAACACCTTAATTTTGCTGTAAATGCAGCTTTTATCTTCCAGTTCCCATCTCACTTTGGAGGAAACATTCCCCGTGGCTTGGGTTAGGTACATTAGCTTCAAGCACCCTTGAGTTTACTTCCTGAGTCTTGTCATCACATTCCCTATCCTAGATGGGTGCCCCCACTCCCTCAAAGCTCTGGTACCTCAAAACCTGGTAGCCACAGTCCTGTAAGTACTTCCTTAATATGAAGAAGTCTCAGAATTCATTTTACAATTTCCCCATTAGACAAAGCACATCCGGGCGCCTGGGTGACTCAGTGGGTTAAAGCCTCTGCTTTCGGCTCGGGTCATGATCCCAGAGTCCTAGGATCGAGTCCTGCATCGGGCTCTCTGCTCAGTGGGGAGCCTGCTTCCCTCCCTCTCTGCCTACTTGTGATCTGTCTGTCAAATAAATAAAATCTTAAAAAAAAAAAAAAAAAAGACAAAGCACATCCCCAGAATCCAGAGTCTCTCTCTGCTTTCCCGTCTGTGGCCACCTCAGTCCCCATCACCTACCTGGTCTGTGACTAACCTCTTCCTCCTATAACGTATTTCTAATGTATTTTCCCTGTTACTTTGACCATCACCTGGTTCCAGCCACACTTGATCTCCCTCCCCTGGGCAGCTGGGGCAGATACACGGCCCCACTGCCACGTTCAGCTCGTGCTTCCTCGGGATCTGACCACCAGAAGCCACCTCGCCACGCAGCCCCAGCCGCCAACTTCACCCAGTTCCCTGGCCTTCTTCACCAACCTCAGCCCTCTGCAGCCCCACAGGGATTTGTAGGAGCCAAGAGACCCACCTGCAGGGACCGGAGAGTTCGGATTCTTGTGACAAAGGAAGTCTTATTCTCATTCTGACACCTCAGATGTGGCAGCGCTAATCCTTCCAATGCCAATGCCTAGCACTCAGGCAGTGGGACAGAGGCTGTGGGGCAACCTCTCTCCCCAGGGGTAAACAAGGACAAAAGAGAAGGCTTGCCTAGATGAGGATCACCCTATTCTTTAGGGACAGATCTGCTTTTAGGGCTCTGGAAAACCCATGCCTCTAATTCCTCAGCCACTTGAAGGTGATGCAGGGACCATATTCCTTTAATCACTATCCATTTCATTTTTATCAAAAACATTTATCTGGGCATTTCAGAGATTCCATCCAAATCAAATTAAATAACAGGCCTCTTATACAGAATACTCCCTCCTAGGAGCATGTGACCAAAAGCTCAGAAGAGTAAGAGAAACTGACCAAAGGAAGCCATGTACGGTTGGTGGGCCTGGGAGAAAGACTACTTGGGCTTAAATCCTCACTCCACCCCTAATAGTCTGTAGAACCTTGGTGAGTGTTTTCACCTCATTATGCCTCAATCTCCACACCTGTATTATGGGCATAACAAAATGTCACTCATACGGTTTTTTATAAGGAAGCAGACTGATACCTGGGGAAAGCACTGAATTACCAGCTAAGAGACAAAACAAACAAACAAACAAAAAACTATTGCCAGGCCCCGAGAATCAAGAGACCAGGGTTTTAGACAAGATTGTCATTTTGTGGCCTCTGGAGTAGATTAAAAATGGTTGTAAATTCTTTGTTATATCCCCCTTGAAGAGGTGGGGATCTATTTCGTCACCACCTTCAATCTGGGATAAGCACAGAGCTGTTTCTGACCAACAATGCATACAAATAACTGCCAGCTGCCCCCTACCCCCATCCGCGGAATGCAGCGGCCATGCTGAGAGGAAACCCAAGCAGGCACAGAGACAGGCCCCTGCAGAAGAAGAGAGGTGATCTCCCAGTCCATGGGCCAGCACCACTCTGCCAGCCATGTGTGAAGCCGTCAGAAGGGGATCTTCTCGCTCCAGTCATTGACACAAGTCATCTTCCCTGAGCTCTGCCCCAAACTGCAAAATCCTGCACAACTAAGATTTCTTCAAGCCTCTAAATTTAGGGGCACTTTATTACACAGCCACAGACGGTTCCCCCCGACCAAAAAAGTCTTCAGACAAAGCACTTAAAGCAGTTCCTCAAATCCTATGTGTGTAAAAAGGGAAAGGGAGAGAAGAGGCAAGGTGTTCATTCACTTAAATATTTGTAGAACATCTACCATGTGCCAGACCCTGACAGGTCTTCACACTGCCCTTCTGGTGCTGATGGTCTATAGCCAGGACACACAGGAGACAACTCATTAGAATGAAGTGGATTCTACAAAACAAAGGAGTATAAGGAAGTATAAAGGGGTGTGGGAATACTAGGCCCTTCCAACTCTGGTATTTTGTATCTTGATGATGAAGCCTAAATATATCTGAAATACATCTGTGGAAATCCCTCACAGGATGGTCTGTGTAGAGAACCTCTGCAGAATTGTCAATGAAGATGTGCGGTTTTCGTAACTACCCAACTAGTTCCTGGTGAAAGTACTCCAGATTGCCTCTATACCCACGTTCCTAAGTGGAATCATCTCGTGAAAGCAGCTTTGAATACAGTGACGAGGAAAGAGGAAGGGAAGTAGGATTTCCAGGGGCAACTAAGGTTTCAGAGTAAACAGTGACAGAAGTTTACCTGTTCGTTGTTTAATGTTTAAAAGGCAGAAAATGTAAGTTGATTGCTTCAAATTTTTTTAAAAGATTTTATTTATTCATTTGACAGAGATCACAAGTAGGCAGAGAGGAAGGGAAGCAGGCTCCCTGCTGAGCAAAGAGCTCCCCCCACCCCCATGCAGGGCTTGATTCCGGGACCCTGGGATGATTCATGACCTGAGCCAAAGGCAGAAGCTTAAACCCACTGAGCCACCCAGGCACCCCGAAAAGAACTCTTAAAAGATAAATTTTTATTTTGCTGCATTAACAGGCAGCTGTCCACTGGACAAGCAGATCCAGTAGACAGGTCTTCTGGAAAGATTAGTGAATTCAAGTCATACCTTGGTAATGCTGTGCCTTAAGAGATCTTTCTCCCAAAATCTGAATGATTCTAAGAACTAAGAGACGTGATATGGTTCAACTACATACTGGTCCCACAAGTTTTACCAAGACAAACAAAATAGAGCACTAACCAAAAACCCATGGCAAAGAGAAAGAGGAATTAAGAGCCTTCCCTCGACAAGGTTTGGGAGAATTTAATATAGTGTTGCTAAAAGTGTACTTGATTTTTTTTTTTAATTAAAAGATTTTATTTGAGAGAGAGCACGAGCTGGGTTGGGGGTGTGGGGGAGAGGGAGAAGCAGACTCTCCACGGAGCAGGGAGCTCCATACCGGACTAGATCCAGAGACCCTGGGATCATGACCTGAGCCTAAGGCAGACACTTAACTAACTAAGCCACCCAGGTGCCCTGTACTTGATTTTCTAAAGACTTTTGATTTGGCTGATGTTGGAGCCCTTCCTTAACATCACATTAGAAAAAGAAAAACATCCTTTGATTCTCTGAAAGGGACAGCTAATAGCCAAGAAAAGAGACTAGCCAGTTCATGTTTCTCAGGTTTTCCTTTTGCATTACTGTGGTTAATGCTAAGGATTAGTTTGCTCTGGTTAAAGTGTTCAGACTTGATAGAAGCCATTTGTGGTCATGGATCAACAAAAAGGTTTTGAATGCCCACAGGTAGAGGCAATTTTACCATCTCCTATAATCATCTTGCAGGATCTTAAACAGCTATTGTTTCCAAGTAAAGACACAAAAAGGACACATTCATGAATTTCCTGTTTTTCTATCTTAAAGTTCTCACACATGCAGAACACCTCCCGCCCAACACCCAGCTCTAGCTCTAGAGGTCCTAGCCATGCATCCCTCACACCCAAATCTCCCCTCTCTCTCTCACCCCCTCCCCCTCATTCGAGCATTCCAGAGTACTGCACAAGCAGAGGTCAGCCCCTCAGCAGCTGACCAAGGCTGGCGGGACCTCACCCACCAGACCAGATTACAACCATCAACGGGTTCAAGTCACTCCCCGTCGGTGAGGCCGTGTGGAGTCAGTGCCAACATTATCGCCGAACAGTCAATGATTCCCATGGCTGGAGGGCCCCCTCCAGAAGGGGGTCAGCTCACAAGTCCACACCAAGGAGAGAGGCCTCTTGTTTCAGAACCCCAGGATTACGCTGGGCCCTTTCACGGTTTTCCCTGCCCCTGAACCGCCTGGGGAACAACAGGCTGAATCTGACCCCACGGTGACCTCCAGACCGTGTGGAGGCTCCTGGGCAATAAGAGATAATGGTACTAAAGGGGCCCCTGAGGGGTTTTATTAGCTCTGCTTCCAGGTGAGGAGGAACCAACCATCAAAAGAGAATGTCAACTTTGCCTCCCTCAAGACGTTAAAGCAGAACCAGTGTTTAAGAGAAAAATCACTGTGACCAGAAACTCTCCAGTCCACCCAAGACCTGTTGTGAAGAATACAGACGAACTGTATTCAGAGCTGTGGATATTACAGACCCTCTCAATCCTACAACTGCTGCCCATGATCAACTGACTTGAGATTTAGGGTCCGCAAGTATAAACTAGCACACACCCTCTTGCCTTACAGATTCTCTGACACATATCCTAATTGAAAATGTGTCCAAAACCTAAAAATAACTACCCTTCAGTCTATGGCAACTACCGGACCTGCAGGGAATCTGGGCCTGGGGAGGGTCACGGTGGACTAAATCATCGAACCTAGAAAGAAGTCCAGAAAGAAGGTAAGAAATGATGAGCAGACACTGAGAACAAGGAAAGAAAATTTGGTAAAGGGTAGGACTGGCCAGAAACTTCCTCAGAGATAAAACGATGTCCCCTAACGTTCGAATAGTATGGCTCCAACCAACACAAGGGCCACAGAGCACCCTCCACTCTTCCCTTCAGCCCCAGGTTTTCTAAGGAGTACACAGGGAGTGGATACGTCTGGGCAAAGAACCTCCCACCTGAGTTTCATGGACACTCTGGGTTCATCTAACGCACTCACTGTGCCAATACCGTGCGAGTCAGGTCAGACCTCCTCTCCCTACCCAGCCTTCTACCACCTTCCTCCCCAAGCTGGGATTCCTTTTTAAAACAAAGGCAACTGAAAACAACATACTTTAGGTGGTGGGGAGTTGCAGCTGCCACAGAGAAGGGGCTTGAGGAACCAGGGGAAGGCACCGGTAAGTGCTTGATTTGTAAGGAACCTTACAGGGGAAGTCACGGGCTTTTCCTTACATAGGGTGAGCTATGGAGCTTGGTCCAAGGTCCCATTTTAGGTGTAGAACCTCTCCCTGCTTGTAAAATTGGCAATAAATAAGTAAATAAATCACTTGGGTCTTCCTGCCTCTTCCCCTAACCTCCTGTGTTCAAGTTCCATGCACCCCTCTTAGCATCTCCCGCCCTTCTACTTCACAGGGAAAGCCCCCAGGATTAGGAAATGCCTCTGCCTCATTCGCCAACACCCCACAACGCTACTCCAAACCCAGAGCCTGGACAGTGCAGCAGCAAGACACAGGGCACCAGGCAGGGCGCACAGCATTCCCTGCTGGATATCCGCCACAGACCTACTCAGGTTTCCTCCTGTCTACGCCCCCCTCTCTTCTCCATCTCCAGCCCTCACCCCGCAGCCGGGGCAATAGCCTTTCATTTTCCCTTCACAGTCGGTAATCTGACATCACCTCTATCTGCCTTCCGGCCGTTTTCATGCTCTGTTCCTTTTCTTCCCCTTTCCTGTCTTCAGCCATACTCAAGAAGCACAGACTATTTATTCTACTTTTGCCCCATAAATAGCTCAGGGATGGTGCCAGGAGGAAAACCCACAGCCACTAAACCTCCTGCTGCAGACACGAGTCACACGGACTCCCTCCTCTCCTTCCAGCACCCAGTTTTGTAGGTTTTCCATCCCACTTCTCAGGTATTCAAAGCCGCGGGTGGCAGTAGTGGGGGGGGGGGAGGAGGATGTGCCCGAGGCATCCCTAAAGTCATCAAAAAAGGTGGCTTTGAGCATCTTACCGCTCACATATTTGCATACCGTTTGATGTAGCTGCAATTTCAAACCAAGTCTCCAACACTCAAGTGGGTAGGTTACAGTGTGAGAGCCAGGAATTGCAAAAGCGCTCGCCTCAAAGACTCAGAGGAGTCCAGTCCCGGGCAGGAAATAAAGTTCTAAGCGGCTTTGATGTGCTTCTTCCTCCCCACCTTCCTCCCCGGCGCGGGTCGTTCCTCTCCGCCGACGCGAGACCACCGTACCCGAACTGAACCAAACGCATCGCACGTGGGAGCCAAGTGGCAGACCTCAAAACCCGCTGAGCTCCCCTAGCCCCACCAAATCAGTTACCACCGGCGGCGGCTCGCCTTCGGACCCCCGATTGCTACCAAAAGGAACGTCGAACATACACTGGGGGGACCGGGGCGGGAAGGGACGGGGGACCCAGGTTCGCGGAGAGCAGAACGCCTTGGCACCGTGGTGAGAGCTCGTTTCTTTTTGAAACCTCTAGTCTCAGACTGAATTATCAAGCCAGTTCAGGTCATTTCCTGAGTAGCACTACAAGTTAAAACAAGATCCAAAAAAAAAAAAAAAAAAAAAAAATCTATTAATCTTTAATTGCGCTGCCTCCAGCCTGGGAGCACGAGGGGGGTGGGGTGTAGGGCTGCGGGAGACTGGGAGGCACGGGCCGGGGCGGGGGGCGGTTGTCGAAAAGCAAATGCCTAAGAAGCCGGAGCTCCCGACCTCAGCTGTTCCTTACCTCACTTAGCTCGGCCGAGGAGTCGTTTCCATATTTCATGGCAACTCCAGAATTCATGACTGCACTTTTCAGAGCCGAGCTCCTCCTCCTCCTCCGGGTCTCGGAGCTTCTGACTTGGGCTTACCAGGCTCGAGATCCACCGCTTGGTCCCTTCTGGCACATTTCAGTCTAGACAGCCATTTTCACCCAAGACAGTGGGGGGGAAACTCCAAGGAAAGATGCAAGCTCTCCTGGAAGGCACGGAGCCGGCTCGCGTTTCACCGACGAGCCATTGCCGCAGGAGGCTCGGTGGCGTGGCGCGCTCGCAGCTGCTGCAGCGGCCGAGCCGGCGCGGGGACCCGCGCGCGCGCGCCCACCGCCGGGTCCCGGGGCACTGCCACCCTCGGCGCCGCCTCGCCGCTCCTACGGGGCCTCGCCGCCCCCCATTACCCGGCTGCGGGGCACCTCCCAGCAGGAACCGGCACCCCAGGAGGCTTCGCCGAGCTCCCGAAGAAACCAGGGCGGCGGGGCGAGGAGCGTCCGCGCCTCGGGCTTCGGGGAGGGAGAGAGCTGGAGAGAGCCGGAGCGGGGCTGCACTTCACGCCGAAGTTTCCCTTTTGAATCGTCTGGAGTTGTAAGTGGTTTCTGATTGAACACAGCTGTCTAGCTGCGCGGTGCGCCGAGGAGGCGGGGCCAGGAAGAGAAAGGGCGGGGGACGGGGGCGGGGAGGGGGGGAAGGGAGGGAGGAGACCGAGCGGAGGGGACCGTGCGGGGGAGAGCAGGCAACCTTCCAGCTCTCTGCGATAGTAATTACAGGACCCAAGTCCAGGAGGAAGAGAAGAAACAGGAAAAGCCACCTGAGTAATTGTGCAGGGGGGGAAAAAAAATTTTTTTTAATTCCTCCTAGAAGCCACTTTCCATGATTTAATAAGGTCAAGACCATCTGAACACGGTACATCAGGCAGCGCTGTGCACTTCCCATGCTACATTAAGATTTTACAAGAGTGTGGGGCGGTCATTTTCCCTGAACGGTCTAAAGTCAACACCGAGGGTGTAAATTCACGGTCAAACTCCCTTTCTGTCGCTGGGGTTAGATTACATTTTCTGCACGTCGGTGATAAAGACGAAGATGCCCCATCCCTTGAAAGATATAGGCTTCAATTTCCCATCCTCCCCAACCCCAGACCATCCTTTAAAGTATTGCATTTCCCAACCTCCTCAACTCCCATACCTTCCTTAAAAATCATACTGCTCGGGACGCCTGGGTGGCTCAGGTGGTTAAGCGGCTGCCTTCGGCTCAGGTCATGATCCCAGCGTCCTGGGATCGAGTCCCACATCGGGCTCCTTGCTCGTCAGGGAGCCTGCTTCTCCCTCTGCCTCTGCCTGCCACTCTGTCTGCCTGTGCTGGCTCTCTTCCCCTCTCTCTGACAAATAAATAAATTAAAAAAAAAATAAAAAAGAAATCATACTGCTCATCCGACCAGAGCTGGGTTTGTGTTTCTGGGGTTTGGAATATGAATCAGAAAAGATTCAACCGACTGTTATATCCAGTGGACTCCTGGAATCAGAGCTCCTGTCGGCTTCGAGTTTCCTTTCGGTAAAAGCATCCCTGTCTAGGGAGGTGGGAGGGGAGGGATTTTCTCTCCATAAAGCTTAATGTCCCACTGAACTTGAAATACACTGAAAGAGGTTCTGATCCTTAAAACGGGTCTGCTGCATTGCTTAGGAGGCCTCATCAGTCTCTTTCTACACGTTGGGAACAAAATGCCTCCATCGCCAGTGACAGACTTGGCATTTCCTAGAGCCTTCTATGAAAAAGCCATTGTATTGTTAATTTTCAAGGTCTTTTTTTTTTTTAATCAAATGGGATGTTTATTTTGCTCTTTAAGAAGGAGCAAAGAGCTTGACCATTTGCATTTATCTTCTTGCCCAGCTGCCTTCCTAGTGAGTTCATTCATTGCCTGATAGAGGCACTACTGGGGTAAAGAAGAGTTTGCTGCTTTGGGGGAGCCCTGGGTCCAAAGTTCTGGGTCACTGCCAGACTAGAGCATGTTGGGAGAAACTCTGCTGCGTGGGGAGAGGTTAAGAAGCCACATTTATTTTTCTTATTTATTCATTAAAACCTACTGAGAACTGGGGCGCCTGGGTGACTCAGTTGGTGAAGCTCACGCCCCACTCAGGGTGTAGAGATTACTTAAAAATAAAATCTTTAGGGGAGCCTGGGTGGCTCAGTCAGCTGAGGGTCTGACTCTTGATTTCGGCTCAGATTGTGGTCTTGGGGTCCTGGGATGGAGCCCGAAGTCAGGCTCCACACTCAACAGGGAATCTGCTAAAGATTCTCTCTCTCCCTCTGCTGCCTCCCACCCCTGCAGTGCCAACCCCCGTCTAGCCCATATGTGGAACGTTCTCTCTCTCTCAAATCAATCAATCTCTAAAAAAAATAAAATTAAATTAAAATTAAAAAATTAAATCTTTAAAAATCATTCAAAAAACCATTTGAGAAATGAGTGTGTACTTTAAGATGCTGATGGTGGTGAATATAAAAATCTAAAGGAGCCTCAAGCACTAACCTGTCCATAAGGTGTGTATCGTCTCATAAAACACAAAGAAAATGTCAGTTCTAGATAGAAAATAAAACTTACCATGAGAGCAATAGAAATAAAGATCTACTGCAGTTCGGAGGAAGAAATGGGATTTTTGCAGGACTGAACTGGAGAGGGACTGTGAAGGAATCTTAGGATAGGCAGCATGTGAGTTGATCTCTGAAGAATGGCTGAGTCCAGCAAAAATGGGGGGTAAGAGGAAGGCACCCCAGAGAGGGAGACCACTGTGAAAGAAAGTATGGATGGAGGCTGGAATGTGCCAGGTGTGTGTCAGGAATAGCGGGTATTCCATTTTGGAGTGGAACTCGGATTAGGTAAGTGAGTTAAAGCCAGATCATGGAGAGTTTTGAGTGGCAAGCTAAATAAATGAAACTTCGGATAGGCAATGGAGAGCCACTAAAGTTTTCTCAGCACAGAAATAATAAGATCAGAGCTGTGCTTTGAGACATTCCAATGGATCTATACCACACTTGTGAGTAACTCACATGAATTCAAATTTAGACGAACCGTGAGCGTGATGTTGGTGTTTAAAGAAACATATTTTTCATACTAGATGGCCCCTAAAACCAAGCAGATGACTTCATCTGGTGTTCAACCAAAAGAAAGTGATCTGTTCCAAGACTGGAGGAAAAACTGGCAGTGTTGAACTTATTAAGAAGCCGTGTGGCTGAGATTCTACTTTATGGACAATATAAGGCATTTTCAAGAGTAATGGTGACTATATGGAATTTTTTCTTAAACAGTGACTTTTTTCTAAGATTTTTTTTTTAAGATTTTATTTCTTTATTTGACAGAGACAGACAAAACAAGAGAGGGGACATAAGCAGGGGGAGTGGGAGAAGGAGAAGTAGGCTTCCCGCCGCAGGGAGCCTGATTCAGGGCACGATCCCAGAAACCTGGGATCATGACCTGAGCTGAAGGCAGGCGCTTAACCATTGAGCCACCCAGGAGCCCTTAAGATTTTTTTACTTACTTATTTGAGAGAGAGAGAGCACAAGTGAGAAGAAAGGTCAGAGGGAGATGGAGAAGCAGACCACACTGAGCAGGGAGCACCACCCACGACCCCAACACCATGGCCTAAACCAAATACTTGGCCAAATGAGCCACCCAGGCACCCCAAACAGTGATTTTAATACTTAACCACCACAGAAGGTGCACTCCATGACAGGCAACAGTGAAGGTAGAAAGTTGAAAGTGGAAACAGAGCATGCTGATTGGACTATCCCAGTAGCCCAGCCAAAGTCTACAAAGGTCTGAACTAAGTTGGGCAGTGCAAATGCAGAGAAGGGGTCAGATGGAAGAGATTCTGTAGAAGAGAGTAGACAGAAACTGTGGTGGAAGAGAGAACTTAAATATGACTTGTAAATCTAGAACGTGGCTTGAATGGGGTTTCAGGCAATGTCCTCAACAAAAATAGGGATGCCAAAAAATGAATAGGCTACAGAGGAAACTATATTTGAGAGACCATAAGTCTGAGGTGGCAACTGGGTATTCAAGGGGAGGCATTCAGCAAGAAGCTTGACATGGAGCTACAGAGATACATCAGGGTTGAGATGGAAATGAACGCTTGGGATGATCCCTATTAGAACAATTAATAAAACCATGAAATCGGGTAAGGTTGCCAGGGAAGAGAGAACAGAGAAAAAAAGATCTGAGTACATTATGTTAAATAAGAAGGTCTTTTCATCCAGGGGAAAGAATAAAAGAGGAAATGGCCGGGAAGGCCAGTTAGAGAAATAGGAAGATAACCAGAGTAACTCTGAGTCTGGGAGTGGAAGGGAGATGTTGTTGAGA